>JBBIGC010000018.1:17174685-17187627 GCA_037576955.1 Lepidarchus adonis
GTGTGTGTGTGTGTGTGTGTGTGTGTGTGTGTGTGTGTGTGTGTGTGTGTGTGTGTGTGCGTGTGTGTGTGTGTGTGCGCTTTCATGGTCATATTGATCATTGTCCAGCCTTCAGTTGAGCCTGCCACTTGTTCACTCACACAGACCCCTTCCATCACCACAACAACAAAAACGCATGTTATTGTTTACCTGCTGTAGGTTTGCATCTTCTTCATGCCTCTTTGTGTCAAGCCTTACATATCTACATTTCTGCAATTGGCTATTTTAACCTCTGCTTTATGCCAAAGTATACTGCAGGATAATATGTATTATTGTGTGTTTGTGGTGCTTATCTATGTTATGTTTTTTTATTACCTGTATTTATTGTCTTTTTTTTACTTCATGAGGCTTCTTGCCCATAGTTCTTTCTTTTGGAATTGAACGGCAAGAACAAAGGTTTGCAGGATAGATTTTAAATACAGAGCAACAAATACAGAATCTCTCAAATGATAAAGGATGTATGGAGACTAAGACATCTTCATTCAATTACATCTGTCATGTGGTCCTTCAGATTGTTTTAAATTGGTGTATGAATTCTGGTATTAACTGCAACTCCACTGTTATTACAGCATCAGTTCTCATTTCTGGTCTAGAAATGTTACTGCCATTATTTAACACTATAACCTGGTTTGGGTTGCCAGGATGCAAGGTTAGATTTTATAACATGCTCCAAGGGATGCAAATGAATTCAGCATTAACAGGCACCATGGCACAATAGCAGAAATTTACAGAAAGCTGTTCAAAGATCATGTTCATGCATTTGGACTAATATGTCACTAGTCCAGGAGGTGACTGGGTTGTTCCAGGATCACTCAAGTGTTCATAAATAACATGTTACCACAACAAGGACCAATTAAGCCTTCTTGCATATTAATACCTTACCTGACTGAATTGGTACTGTTAGCAAAAGCTGCATAGCTAACATGGTCTTGTCCCTTTTTGTTTTATTTTATGCTGTAGGGTTATCTGGCAACATCTGTGGACATGGTGTTTCAGCGTAGTATTTAAAAACTCCACACTTTGACTTAAATTACATTTATTTTGCAAACAGATTCAACAACACGTATTAGAACTTGTTGCGAAAAGACAATTAAGTTACATGGATTTTATTACATGCAAATTTTTTAACTAATACATGTTTTTTGTACTAAAAGTAAAATGCACAATCTACACTAAGTGTTAGGGACATGTTGTAGAATCAATTTTTATTCACTTCTGTTGTAACTCATTGACTCATGAAATACACGGACTTTATTACATGCAAATTATTATGTCATTTCAAAATTGCTGTGATTTTGCAGTACACCTCTATTCACTCTGTTTCAGACTGAAGCCAATCACCTTTCGGCCAAATGGATATGTGCTTTTGATTTGTTCCAATGGCTTAATTTTTGGGATCATTCCTGTCTGTACAAGAATGTGCAGCTTGGCTGAAGGTTGTGACTGTGCTGAGGTTTGGCCTCATCAATGATTGAGCATGAACAGGCTCACAATAAATGTTAACCTCTCTCAGGTGCTAACACCTGCTAAAGTAATTTAGGTCATTATTGCCTTGTTATATCATCACTGCTGGAACCTTGCAAAGGCCCAGGTGTGTTGTGCATTTTATCTTAGCATTGTTCAGGCTTCCATCAAAAACATGAAGTTGCCAGATAACCCAAACCAGAAGTGTTTAATGATAAAAAGAAAACCTGTATTTGATGACAAACACATTTGCATAATGCAAATGAGTCCTTGAAAGGCCTATTTGTTATGCCAAGCCGTATAACATACTATGTGTCATCACTTTTCGTTATTTTCTCTCCATTTTGGAATCTGTATAGATTTGCTGTACACATGAGTATTATTGTTATTTCAACTATTATAATTATTATCGTTAATTATATTAGTGGCAGGCCACTGGGTACCATTGTATGTCGATAACCCAATGAAATCTGTGCAAGATCATGAAAATGTTTATGAATTAAAATAATAAAAGAAAGATTTGCGTGTCAAAGTTCAGTTCAAATCGAAAAAAAATGCTTCACAATAATGGTTCATGAAAATAGATATAAGATTTGGCATGAGAATGACCCTTCATTACACCTTAAGATGTTAATAGTTAACTTTTTTTTACCTTTATAACAATAACCATAACTTCTATGCACTAGTTAATAAAGAACTAGGTCTGAAGGGTTCACTGTACATGACTCTCATGCATTAGCTGGTGTAATGCTGACCATCACCCCGCTCATCAGGCTTTCTTCTGGAGACTTCCGGTCCAGCACATATGGTCTAATCAAGGTCTTGTGAAAAAAACAAACTCCTAAAGAAGACAGATCTTTTGGGCCCTGATCTATGGAGTCTGAAAAGGATGATGAAATCGTGTCTAAAATTTTATCAGAAGCAGATGCCCCTTTTGTAATAACCTTGTGGGTGTTTTTTTTATCTCTCCTGATTCAGCCTATGAGCACGTTCTAAAAACATTCATGAGGTTAAAATTAGTGCGTTACATGAGCAAAAGCACTGCACCGTGATCCACGCGGGGAGACTCCAGAAACAAGATTGACAGATCACCATAGAAGTAAACAAGCGTTTCTACAGGTCGTAGTGGAGCCAATCGTGTGGAAGGCTCCGACATGCCGACAGCCTATTGGTCAGCTCCGCTGTCACTCACCCTCTGGTGATCAGTAGTCTCTAGGTAACGTCACGTCGGGGGTTTTCCCACTTTAGAGTCGTAATCGGGCTAACGGTCACGGGCGCGCGACGACAGACTTAATGCGGGGCGGCACTAGCAACGTTGCCGGTGTTGAGGGCGAGATAGTAGAAGTTTGTTTAACTAGACTAGCTAACCGAATACATTTCCTTTCTATCCGGTAGCCAATGACAGTTAGCTCGTTAATTCGCGTGTTAATCTTGTTTACCAGGCCGTAATTCTTACAAAACAACAGAGCAGCAGCTAAAATAAACTCGCCTGCTTCTACATGTGAGGTAGCTATTCAGTGTCAGTTTGCTAACCAGCTTATCTGTCGAAATATTTGACCTTTATTCGGAAATTGTAGGTTAGTAGGCACAGTAGCAGCCTGTGGAGAAATGTCTGGCCTGTTTGTCCCAGCGCACGAGCAGGGAGAAGGAAAAGGAAATCTGGAAGCGTCGTTACCACAAAAGAGCATCAGTCAGGTGGTGGTGCCTGGACAGCAACCCCAGACCGTCTTCGTGATTCTGGACTCCTCGGCTGAATCTCTCAATCTCATCAGGTGAGTCTAGATTAACATGAGAATAAATAGACCCTGCGTTACATAAATATTGAATTGTCAGTTGATAAAATCTTGGTTTTGGTTTATTACTGAATGTTACAGTCGAGAAGAACCCCAGACATAACACTACAGTCTCCTGTTATGCCACAATTGTGAGTTTTCCTCATTAGTGGTCTACTGATTTGGCTCTGTGACAACAGAGACTGGAATGCACTGTTTGACCTGTTGAAGATGAACCAGCACTTTGTTGTTGCAACACAGTCCAACATGTGTCACTGGCCAACTTGTCCCAGATCTTCATGAAATGAACTATTGATGTCCACTCTGAAGCTGTGAAATGTTTCTGAATTCAGATCTGTTTTAATGCACCTGCCTGAGGTTCCTTTCAATGGCTTCCTGTTATGAAATCTCAGCGCATATGAGAGCACTTTGACTTTTAGTGGTTGATTAACGCTGACGTCCGTCACACTGACTAACCCAGATTTGCTGGTCACAGCAGCGTTGTCACATCACTTTGTTTTTTCACATCTGTGGTCTTCTGTATGCACTTTTATGAAGATAAAGTATCAAGGAGAATGCAGACTAAGCTGTCTTTCTTCACAGGAAAAAGAGAACTGGCCTTGTACAAAGCTGATATTGCCATTCCCGTTCTCACGCAAGAGAATGGGAGGAACTGATCTTAGATCAGAGCTCTCGCTTGAAAATGAGCCGGCAAAGGTCTTGTTGTCAGAACATATAATTTGGGAAATTACAGACCACAAGGACTGTTTATGTAAACAGGCTGTTTAAACAACAGATCCAGGGTGGTAAGCATTTAAATTATTGTCTGTCTTTCAATCCATGTGAGGGGAAAACACTGTAAAGGGTTGAGTATGGTGTCGTAAGGCAACAATTTTGTGCATGTAATGCACAGTTAGTTTACAGATGCAAACAGTTGCCAACATAGTACAACTGTGAGAACCTGGTAATTACACGGGTGCACCAACCTGTTGTTACACAAATGTTGCTAATAATGATGTTTTCAAGTCTACATGAGCACAAATGATGTTAGAGGTTCTCACGTTTAGTGTTAAGTGATCTGAAAGATGATCCAGTCTGTGATTTGTGATAAAGGTCTTTCAGGCATTTGGTAAGAATGCGTAAATACATGGAGCTTTGTGCTGCACTATGTTTGGGGGACAATAAGGCCTATGTATTTTTTTCAACAAAAATTTGTCTACATCTAATGGTGTGCTATAGAGTGTAGGTCTGAAATAAAAGGTTTGTTAAAGCAAAACAGACTTCAGTACCTCCACCTTTAACTTGAATTTCATGGGAAATGACTCAGCACAGCTGCCCACGCTTTTTTTTCCTTTTTTTTCCTGCTCTTGTTTCCACTGAGCTGTGTGCGAGGGTAAGAAAATGAATGAAAGATGCAGACTTTCTCAGTCCAGGGACTGGCTTTGTCTCCATGCCTGAAGGAATGTGTTGGTCAACATGTGCTATCCTCATGAAGGACGTCTGAGCAGAAATGCCTCGCGGTCTAGAAAAAAAATTATAGAAAATACTTACCTCATTGACAAACCACCTGAAATCAAGTAGATTATTCATCAAAACTTTTTTATTTGCACACAGAAGCAGAATTAGCATATTTATAGGCTAGTTTTATAGTTTTCGATGGCATGCGTGTGGGTGGAGGACACTGCGGTTTCTCCCTCTGAGTGGCAGCTTTAGTGTTCAGCTTTAATGCCAAGAAAACACACAAAAACATGTAAAACAGGGACGAGTTCTTGTGTGATTGAAAAAGTAAATTCAACAAGAAATCAGAGCTTTGTTTTTACAGAATGCTGAAAGCTACAGAGCAGCAGATTTTCTTTCTTTCCGTTTCTCCCACTGATGAGACAACAAAGTATTTTTATATAGTATTATTTATATAGTATTATTTATCTCTTTCAAAGTTGTCAGAACTGTCCCTATCCATGGTTTCAGTGGGAGGTCACTTATTTTCTGGCTCTTGCAAAGTTCTAATAAAATAAAAAGATTTGTAGAAGCCTGTTCATATCTTCTTCTTTCATCTTCTTCTCCCATTAGGGGTCACCACAATGTTTCTATTTCTTCCTCAGCATCTTCCTCTCTCACATCCTGTTCCCAATATACTCAGCCTTTATCCTCTGGACATGTCCAAACCAACAGTCTCGCTCCTCTGACTTTGTCTCCAAAGCCTGTCTGTATACCAGCAGAAAATTAATTGGCATCTTCATCACTAATTTCACAGACCATTTAACACAGATGTTTTTGTTTGCTTTCAGACATTGCTTTTTAGATTTCCTCAATGTCAAAATCAGGTATAACGTCAGGAAATCTGACTCCTGTCCACATCAATGTCCATGGACCTCTGGTTCATTGGTAATAATCACTGTCAAGTCCAACTGCCTTTAATTTAAGCAGATAATTGTTTTACTTGAGATTTTTCCATTTTTTCATACTAATTCAGCCACATACCTGCAGTTTCTACAATGCCTCCATTGTCACAGCAACAAGCAGTACAACTACATAATAAACTGCAAATATACTACTATTAGTATATGCAAGTGTTACTGTTGCATTAAATACAGGAGACATGAGCATGTGTCTGGGTTTTTATAGTGCTGGATTGTCGTTTTTTTATACAGTTTTTAACACAAGAGTTATGTGCGTTCCTAACACATATTTCACACCCTCACACTTTTGGTTTCTGTTTTCTGCTGTTTTCAGCTCTTCGTGCTGCGGTGTGATTGGGTGAAAGCCCCGGCTGGGCTCTGTTTGAAAGTGGCGCGAGTGCGCCCTCTCTCTGTGGCAGCGTGCAATTACTCCGCTCCGTCCTATTTTTAGTAACTATGTGCTTGGATTGGACGTAACTCGAACGATTTACGGGCGGATTTTTCAGCGTCGACGGAACTTTTCTTGTCTTTGAACATTAACTTTTCGTCATATATTGAAAACAGAGCTGTTGTAAAGCAGTGTTCACGCGATGATGAGCGAAATCGTTAGCGCCGGGGGATAAACGGCTTTTACCGCATTTAAAGCGCTTTCTTCGGGCCATGGCATTATCCGCGGTGGGTCTGGATGGTGGAGGATTTCATTGTAGACCAACCGGAACTGGGATTGACAGAGGTTTGGTTCCAGCCCGTCGTTCGGATTAGCTTCATTGCTGTCAGGCGCATGTGAAGGTTTACACAGAGGTCCGATTAAGGGCCTTATTTGCTCTTTATTGAGCTGGGACATTGACATGGCTTTGGTTATTACCCCTTGTCATCGTCCTGGGTTGGTCTTGTTGTAGAGTGGCTTGTATTCATCTCTTCTTTCTTTCTGAAACGCTGAAGATCAAGTTTATATTATGTTGTAAAGTGCCTTTTGGCTTGATGGAGGAAATGTGATTAATCTTGCACGCCCCATTCTGCCAGTGTAGTGTCATTTAGTGGATCTCTCATGTTCATCGTGTTGTGGATCATTTTGGTGGCAGTAATGCAATCACTTAACTGATTGGGAGTCTTGCTCTGATTCTCGTTTTGATCATAACAAGAGTTTTAGTTGTAACTGACTGCATTATGGCTCCAACATGAAGTGATTTTCTGATCCAGTCATTGTTGGGTGAAGCAGAGCTCTTGACAAATAATTTCTTATTACATTTTTGTTGTGTCTGTCTTGAAGGAAAATTGCACAGATTTTCAATATCTCTGCATAATCCATTCAGTGAGTTGTTCATTTACCGAGACTGTACAATGGTGGTGATGGGAAGCAGGGTTTGATGAGTTAGTCATTTTATTTAGTAACCAGATATGACCAGAAAGCCTGCATGTCTCTGAGTGTTATATATAATGTGAACAAAGGTAAAATAGTGACAAATTAAAAAATCTTCCATTGTTCCACATCTGACACACTTCTCTGAATGACTTAGAAAGTGCAACATTTTCTCTTACAATTATTATTAAACAGTGTCTTGCACATAAGGCAATATCTTCAGAACCGTTTTGTGTAAGATGTTTATGTGAAAGTTTTTAGAGGTGTTAAACACATCAGATATCTTTTGTTGTTTTTTTCACTCAATTATGAACAATTGAATAAGTTTCACATCATACTTCTCTGGATGACTTTTAAGTGGAGCTCACTTTAAAGCATGATGAGAATAAAAGTGGGAATAAAAAGAATCTTTAGCTAAGTCACATTGGTACAAGCAAATCTAGAAGTACATGTAAATATCAAAATCTGAATTTCTGATCTACCTGGCTGGACTGAAGACAAGTTTACATTTTTTAACTTCAGTTAACCAAGCTCACTAATCTCTGTGGGCAGTGCTATGGTCCTTTTGCCCTGTTGACCTTCATGTTGACCCTGGCAGCTCTTCACTGAAGAGCTGATCTTTGTGTGAGAGTTTGAAAATTTCATGTTTGTTGTTTTAAAGAGTTTTCGTGTTTTATAATCTAATTATGTTTTTTTCTTCTCAGTGTGGAGCCTCTTTTACCTGAGTCTGGAATAGTGGCTGATATCGAGGTGGACAGCATCCTTGCATCTGATTCAGACACTTTCTACCAGCTAAAGAGCCAGCCCATCACACTCAGGTGAGTTCACTCATACATCAGCACAATTCCACACAGCAGTTAGATAAGATTTCATAATAATAATTATTTAGTAAATATGTAATAACTTTAATATTGAAAAATCAGTGTGTGTATGCAAATCCAATACCTACAATTCTTCAATAGTTGCTGGTTTACCTCATTTTCTTTTGAGGGTTGTTTGTTTGCTTTTATTAATGAATATTATAGACAGTATTAAAAACTAATCATATATTAAATATGATATATTCTGCTGCCCGTGAAAGACCTGTGAACTAAAAATTGTGTCTTTGTAATGAACAGTCCAATGGTCAATGAATGGATTTTTAGAATTACATTACAACCATGTTTACCTATAAACAGTGTTACATTTTAAAATAAATATTGTAAATAAGAATTGTTGTGCGCTCTCAAATAATACAGTATCTCTGTAGACTCACCTTAAGTAAGCGCACGTGCTTATTCAATTATCTAACTAAAAAAGTTTCTTTTTGTCATAATCACACAGCCTTACCAAAACCCACTGACCCACACCAGCTAATCTCCAGTCCAAACATACTCTATTTTAGTCAGATTATCCATCAACTTGTCCAAACACTCAAACTCAAACAGCAGGTCAAAATCCACCCAAATACCAGACCCATTTTTGAGGGAACTGCTAGCACACATATGTAGTCAACCAGTGTTGTATTATAGTGTAGCTAGTTAACTGATGTTGAACATTGTGGGGTTTTTTTATAATTCTTTTATACTGTGTTGGATATAAAGGAATTAAGTATTGAGTTTGAAATGATGTTACTGTTTTTAAAGGTAGTGAAAATACCAGAGAAGTGTTTAAAAGGAGAGGGATTTTCAGGGTTTCTGTTGTGTTCCAATGTTTCTAGGGACTTTCCAATGACTTGGCAGCAGCCAAAACATTATAATCATTGTACCTGGCCTTCTGAGAACAGCCCTACCCCAGCAGAAAGAATTTTTCTTCCCATGACAGTGGGCTGTCAAACTGAAGCTTTGATTACAGCAGATTGACTGCAGACTTGCACAACTGAACATCTTTCAAAGGTTACAGAAGCAGTTACGAAAGGGCTCCAGAGTCCATCGGCTGAACTCTCTCACAGCCTGGCGGCTGTTATCTACCCCAGCGATCTGAGTGGTACACTGCTCTTTGACTCCACATGTGTAGACGCTGAGAGTGTGTGTGCGGCTTTGCTAGTTGTTGTTATTGCCGTTGGCCACTCAACTGTGGGACTTCCCACAGTGACTCAGCACAAATTCGTGCCATGCTGGAAAGAGATGTAAGGGGCTTTCATGGAAGATGATAGACTGAAGACCTTTTAGACATTTAACCTTGCTTTTTTGCTACAGATCTTCTAATGAAAATAGTACTTAGACATAAGAGTGGGACTTCAGCAATGTTTCTTCTCAGTGATGCAAGAACGGGCAAAGTAATTTTTTTACCCTTGAGTTAAAATTAAGTACACAACCACAGGGATTTCAGAATTTGTTTACCTTCTTGCCTGCTCCCTTTATAGTAATGACTACACTTGCTGCTGCTCATAATGATTAGTACAGCGTCTAATTAGTGCATTAGTCAGTAGTTAAACATAGACTCTGGGGATTGTATGCCCAGGCTATTGGAATAAATAGAGGAGTGCAGGAATTAGTACACTGGATTCTGACTTGCTTTGGTATTTAGTTCCTTTAAGCTGTTCACCTATTGCACATACGATTTACTATGTTTCCCTGTTGTAAAGGTGGGCTAGTTTAAGCCATGGATCATTTCAAACTCAAATTGGCCTTTTTATTTTATAATAAACAAATGAATTTGCCTTTGTTAGCAGAATTTAAGTCTTCTGTAAGCCCATCAAGTGTTGTTAATCTTTACCCTGGTCTTGAAGTAGGATGGTAGTAATGAATATAACTGAACTGAACATAGGGTTATTTTAGTTCTTGTATTCTTGCTGCAAAGCTGATTTACTCTTTTGCCCTTTTCTCAGTGGCTCAGTTGCCCCTACTGGTCCTGTGGTGACTCCGTGTGGCTCAGCAATGACGTCACGTGTGTTGATGAGACAGGAGCTAATGAGGCAACAGGCCCAAGACCAGGAAAGAAGAGAAGCCCAGCAGCAAGCATCCAGTGCTCAGCTCCGCCTCACAGACGCCTCACCTGCCATTTCTGTATCCTCCACACAGCCATTGGCCCGCCCCACGCCCACACAGGTCCCTGTGGAGGTGCTGAAGGTAGGAGGAGATACATTTGACATTGTTGTGTTTACGTCGACTGACACCATCAATTTAGTTCTGTAAATTGCTTAGCTTTACTGAAATTGGGCTTTAAACTTTAAACATTACGTTTTCTGGTCTGGTGGATATGACTCGTTACAATGTGCTGTTTTGCAATGATCAAATACATGAATTAACTTTAAAGACCAAAAGTTTGCTCATACTCTGCTTCTCACTTCTGTCTTAAGGTTCAGACTCACCTGGAAAACCCAACTAAATACCACATACAGCAGGCTCAGAGGCAGCAGGTCAAACAGTACCTTTCCCACACCCTTGGCAACAAGGTGGCCAATCAGACACTGGCCACATCCCCTTCGCCCCAATCAGTCTCCGCCCCTGAACTGGCCCCAGCTACCAGCAGCACTCCCAGCAGCCCTCTTGCTGTGCTTAGTCTGGGCTCCAACAAAGAAGAGGTAGGGCCCATCCAAGTCTCATGGTGCTTTAGTTTAGTGCAGTATTTCTTCAATTACAGAAGAAAATATATTTTTTGGCCACTTTCAGACATTCCAGAGCAAGCAACAACATAAATACATGTGTATGGTCTGTTTGACATTGTTTGGGATTTGCTAAAATGGTTTGACGTCTTCTTGCCATTTCTGAGAATTTGGTTAAGCGGGTACTGCGTGTGAATTGACAAAGACCTGTAGGTTGACAGTTTAATTTTAAAACAGTGTCTGGCATCTCTATGACGTTTACGCAGTTCTTTAAAATAGAAGCACTCTGCTGCTTTAGGCACTAAAATTCAGTTGCGAATTTAATGCATGGTCCTTTAGAAAACAACTTTTTGGCCCCTGTGAGATATCCCTGAACACGCAACTGTACAAACATGTGTCTGTAGTCTGTTTGACAATGTTTGTGATTAGCACAAATGTCTTGACACCTCTGTGCCATTTCTGAGAATCTGGCTAAGCAGGTGCTGCATGTAGCTTTAATTTGTCTGGCATCTGTGTGGCAATAACACGTTCCAGCAAAATCCTTCCACTTCTGCAAAAGGAATAATAACATTCAGTCTTGGTTTCATATAAAACTGTGTGGATTCATTCATAGCTTGATTCACCTCAAACTAGTTTATACTGTATACTGTCTCATCACATTTTTTTCAGTAGACTTTATAGGATGGAAGGTAAAGTTGTGAGTTTTTAGGATCCCTTTATGAATTTTTGCTACAGCATTTTGTCCCTCAGTCTTTCCTTGTAAGGTGGGTGGATATACAAAATCAAAAGTACCACACAGCCCTTGCGGGAAAACCGGCATGACTTGCACAAATATTTCACAACCTATTTAACTGTACTGCTTTGCAATATCCAGGGAAGTTACATCTTGCTCATAGGGTACAAATATTCCACGCTGCAAAACCGAACAGGTATAATCTCTCATTACTCCCTTTTTAAACTCGTGAAATGCTAAGCTATTTAGATATGCGCTGTTGTTCTAATAATGAACTAGGCTATTTACCTCAGCTGTATGCCTGGATCCTTTTGAAGTGTGTTTAGTTCCCTGTGTAAATACAATAGCATGCTTTGTCAAGTCTGCGTGAAGTTGGCCAGGCACTCTTGTGCGCTCGGTGTTCAGTACCACATTGTGCTGGTAAATATCACACTGCCAGCTAAATGGCCCCCTACACACTTAGCACACTGTGTGGGTTTGGCTAATAAAGATACACAGCATGTGTGACTCTTCCTAATCATCCTTAATAAGCTGAACTGTCTGCTGCAGAAAAGCTTGTGCAGTACTAGCCCAACCTGCTGGAGGGTCACATTATGAAGTGCATGCTCTCTGAGGTTTCATATGTTTGTTTTTAGTTGTAGCTACAGCACTATTTTCATTCAGTGAGCTATAATGGATTTAGTTGCTTTTTTTAATGAGGTTGACTGACTGCATGTCTCATATTAGTGTGGCCTCTGTGTCACAGCGAAACTGCTACATTGTGTTTTTTAAGACATCTTGCTGTCTCATGACTTGTGGAAAATCACCACTTCAGGCACATTTGATGTTTTAAAGAATTAACAATTGCTGCAGTTTTTGTCATTTTATTGTTTTCTAAAGATCTGATCATTATTGTTTTTGTTTCTGCATGAATGAGCAGATTGAAGATGTTATTGATGGCATCATTAGCCTGGAATCCAGCCTGAACGACGAGTTTATGACAATGATCGACTCTGGCCTGCAGCTTCCCAACACGGTATGTTCCAGGATTCATAAAACGTCTGAATGTTTTAGCAGCTGGAGTCAAAGTTTCGGCTCCTTTGTCAGTTTCAAAGTGGTTCAAACTCTCTTATCGTTGATTTCTCAAGCTGAACAAGCATACAGTCTGAAATGGAGGGCTGTGTAAATGAATACTATAGATTTGTTCAAGTGTTTGACATATTGATAACAGGTAGGTAAAAAAAATACTGGATAATTTGCAAAAAATGCTAGATTTCAATCGTGTTTTTTTTGCTGGGTAAATAATGCCTTCTCTATTTATAAAAATGTTCATATGTCCTTGGCTATGTTTCATTTTAATGTAGTTCAGGCAGCACCGGTTTTTAGTTCCTGGCATAATTACTCAAGCAGAGTTGATGTATAAGGTTTCATGCCCCGGCATGTCAGAGATGAAGCGTTTGCTTTTAGATTGGTGTGGCTGAATTTGTATAGGAGCTACTGGAATTCAGTCCTGTTCTGGAAACTAACATACACTTCTAACACATGGCTACCAATGGGCGGTGCTGGGTGGGGAACACGCTGGGTTAAAGGGGGAGGGATGAACACACGCGCACACACACACACACACACACACACACACACACACACACACACACACACACACACACACA
>JBBIGC010000018.1:17202259-17222106 GCA_037576955.1 Lepidarchus adonis
ACTTCTGCTAATGCAATGATTTTGTGTTTGTATTTTTTCCACACCAAGCCACGCCCTTCCATAAGCCCCTCCCCCATGACCAAGCCCCGCCCCCAAAATCTCACTCTAAGCTGAACTCAAAAGTTGGCAGCCCTGACTGAGGTGTTGCAGGCCTCCTCCTCAGTTGAGTGAAGTTTTTCCTCAGTTTTTTTCTCCTTTCACACATAGATGGCTTCTTTTACTCCTCTACCTATAGTGGAAAAGCATTCCGGTTTCCAACTTTAAACCGGCCGAGAACTGGGACCGGCACTGGCACTAGTGCAGGGGAAAAGGGGTATTACAGAGACTTGTGTTTCCAAGTTCAGGAAAGTGATGGGGTAATGGTGAGGGTGAGAAAAGGAACAGACATGGGGCTTTTTCTTAGATGAGCTTGACCTCAAGTCATAGCCAGTGAAGGCCCTGCCGAGTGTAGCGCACTACCTTAGTGATGGTACTGGTGTTGAAGATCAGTGGGCCCATCACTTTGTCTAGCTCAGTGAAGAACTCTGAAGAAGAGAAGAAGCACAGTGTGTGTATTAATTGGTAATTACAGCAGGAATATCTACCACATCTGTGGCTACTGTATCTATAGGCTACTAATCTGTTTGGCACAATTGATCAGCTCTGCTGTACCCTGTCCAATGAAAAGGGACCAACATAGGATCATTACCAAACCAGCACTGGGACGTCGTCTTACACAGTGCTGCCTTTATGGTAAATGTACTAGGAAAAATGCTCATTAAATTGCACCTTGGTGGGTGAATGTCTCCCTCTGGAGGACTGACAGAGGAATGGCCACAGGGCAAAACACATTAGACGCTTATGTAAGGAGTTTCGACTTACAACACACAATGGGGAACAGAACCCTGTTGTAAGACAAGGACCCCCTGTATGTATGTGATTGTTCGTGGTCAGGATTGAGCATCATTTTATCAGGACAGTCAGGTCTGAATTCAAAACATGGTCCTGTCCTTTTGTACCACCCTGGGTTCCAACATTCTGCTCAGAGCTTTTAAGCTTTGGACTCTCATCTTACCTTTCTTTTCTCTGACCAGCTGCTCCCACACTTCAGTGGCAAAGAGGAACTGGGAGGTGAGCTCTACATAGCTTGTGGCCATCTGGTGGATGTGGAGAGGGATGGCGATGGAGGAACTGCTGGAGCTCTTTGAGGAGTAGTTGCCTGAGAGAAGCAGATTAAAGTTAAAGATATGTCTCACTGGGAAGAGATCATTCGAAATGTTTGGGTATTTTTTTCTCATTTCACTTTTACTCTGTACCAATGGTGGTGTATTTTAGGGAAACTTAAAAAAAAAAGCATAACATTGTTTAGTAGAACATCCTAGTAATATTAATTATGAATGTATTTTATTTGTTTTGGTGTGGTAATTGCTACTGTTTTGTGTTGATTCATTATAAGAGATGTTTTACTGAAATGGTTTACTGAACTGTGCAGTTTTAGCTCTACTTGTTGTTTTGCCTGACAATGCAAATGCTCTCTAGGGATCAAAATCTAAGGAAACATCTTGTCCTTTTAAAATGACAAATGAAACTGTCCTGAAATTGATAGTGATGAAAACTCAATGTTGTTTGTGCTGTTAATGCTGCTTTTATAAGACATTTCCTTTATAAATACCACAACAGTGAAATACATGGTTCAATACAGTGAGAAACAATTATAAAACAAAAATTTTTGGACCAGTTTATTTGTTTATATTTATGTTTTTGCCATTTACATTTAATCTTAGAGCTGCTAAACACTGACAATGAAGATCTGTTCTATTCTATAATGGTATTTGACAAGGTATTAAGTGCATATAATGGCAGCCATTTTTGCCAAAATTACATTTTTTACATTCATGCATAAACAAACAAATAAACAAATAAATAAATGCTGATAATCAAGTTTGAGCCACTTTTGCAAGTAGCCTAAAACGTGTTTATTTTGTAGTCACTCATTTGCATTTATTTTTAAAACTGTGTCTTGCCAGTCAGTGCCCACCACTGCCCACAGCTTCGCTTGCCACGAACCTAAACAAAGTCTTACCGACTTCAGGTCCAATTCATCAGCAATACTGAAAAACTAAAGCACAATCCTGTAATTTACATGAATCTTTGCAGATATTATATATACTTATTTCAACCCATGCTGGTCACATTAGCATCCACTAGGGGGAAGCACTGCAGTAGTGTGCCACTCATATCAAAGCAGAAGAAGAAATATGGAAGCGGAACTGTGTTTTTTCATCGTGTAAACACAATGGTGCATGTTGAAATGTTTCTAACTAAGTAACTTTCCCTGATACTGATTTAACACACGGTTTTCACTAACTAGTGAGCACATTGGTTTCTTTCGGACTTTATATTCTTCCTGAAGGCGACATGGTGAGTATGCATGGAGTTTATTGGGGTTCGGTTGACTGAGGCAGCGCCCAAAGCCTAAAAGGCCACGGAGAAATACATGCAAATTAATCAGCGTAGAACATATTTCTGACATTTCTTTAGCTCTGTTATGCTGTCTAGTAGAACAGCACGTGTCACTTATACAGCAGCATTAAAAGCATTAAGTGCAGTTTCATGACATATAATCACATTTTCAGGACACGATGCACATGATCAGGTTCGGGTTCAGTTATGAGGTGAAGTTCACTTTTGTAGTCAGGAGTATTTGTACCTGGGACAACACATGAAACCGACATCGCGCATAGAAATTGGGGGATGAACAGGAACTGAATGTCCTGTATGAAAATTGTGCGATGTGACGTTAATAGTGTGAGCTGTGCATTGCTGCTTGTGGAGTAGTGGAATAATTTCTGCATGCGAGTCTTTTATAGCTAAACTTTAGTGCTTCTTTACTTAGTAATTAGTAAAAGTAGCTTACTAATTAAACGTTTTGAATGTAAAACAGTATGAGCTGATACTAATTGAGTATCTGTCTTATCAGGATTTATAAAACAATTTGACACCTCTGTTTGTATCTGTAAAAGTGAGTTGTCTCTACAACCTCTATTTCCATTTAGGATTTTCATCAAATGCAATAAAAACAAGAAAGATGTGCGATGTGATTAGTTATTTGTTTACTCTTTTATTCACTTTTATTGAATTTATGAAAAGCCAAATTATATTTTTTCCGTGTTTTCGCTAATCAACTTGATTTTTTTTTTGCAAACATACACAAATTTAGAATTTGACGCCTGCAACACACAGTGTTTACCACTGCAACCTGAAACTCAGTTGTTTCTTGTGTGTGTGTGTGTGTGTGTGTGTGTGCGTGTGTGTATATATATTTTTCCCATGTTTGTCATGCTGAAGTTAAAGACAACAAAAGTAAACACAAAATGCAGTTTTTAAGTGAAGGATTTTATTATTACAGAAGAAGAAAAAAACAAACCTACATGGCCCTGTGTGACAAATCATCACAGTGTCTTGATCCACACCCAGGCCTGATTACTGCCACACCTGTTCTCAATCAAGATACCCCTTAAATAAGACCTGCCTGACAAACTGAAAGTGACCAAACAATCCTCAAAGGCTAGACATCATGCCGAGATCCAATGAAATTCAGGAACAAATGGGAAAGAAAGTAATTGAGATCTATCAGTCTGAAAAAGGTTATAAAGCCATTTCTAAAGCTTTGGGACTCCAGTAAACCACAGTTAGAGCTATTATCCACAAATGTTGAAAAAATATGGAACGGTGGTAAACCTTCACAAAAGTGGCCAGTCGACCAAAATTACACCAAGACTGCAGAGACGACTCATCCAAGAGATCACAAAAGACCCCACAACATCCAAAGATCTTCAGGACTCACTTGCTTCAGTTAAGTATTTATGACTCCACCATAAGAAAGACACTGGGCAAAAATGACCTGCATGGCAGCATGCCAAGACGAAAACCATGGCTGAGCAAAAAGAACATTTAAGGCTCATCTCATTTTTGCCAGAAAACATCTTGATGATCCTCAAGACTTTTGGGAAAATACTCTCTGGACTGACGAGACAAAAGTTGAACATTTTGGAAGGTGTGTGTCCAATTACAGTTGGTGTAGAAGTAACACCGCATTTCAGAAAAAGAACATCATACCAGCAGTAAAATATGGTGGTGGTAGTGTTATGGTCCGGGGCTGTTTTGCTGCTTCAGCACCTGAAAGACTTGCTGTGATAAATGAAACCATGAATTCTGCTGTGTATCAAAAACATCTGAAGGAGAATGCCTGGTCACCTGTTCCTGACCTCAAGCTAAAATGAACTTGGGTTCTGCAACATGGCAATGATCCAAAACCCACCAGCCAGTCCACCTCTGATTAAAGAAAAAACATTTGAAGATTTTGGATCGTGTTGTCTTTGATTAATATTTAAAGTGTGACAAACATTGAGAGAAAAAACTCCCCAAAAAACCCAAAGACTACAAGTGCTGGTCATAAAATTTGAATATCATGACAGTTGGTTTATTTCAGTAATTCCATTCAAAAAGTAAAACTTGTACATTAGATTCATTCATTACACACAAACAGATGTATTTCTTTTCATTTTGATGATTATAACTGACAAATAATGAAAGTCCCAAATTCATTATTTCGGGAAATTAGAATATCAAATAAGACCAATGCAAAAAAAAAAGAAAATTCTCTTCACGATACCCCATAGATGTTCTATGGGGTTAAGGTCAGGTGAGTTTGCTGGCCAATCAAGAACAGGGATATCATGGTCCTTAAACCAGGTACTGGTAGCTTTGGCACTGTGTGCAGGTGCTGGGTCCTGTTGGAAAATGAAATCTGCATCTCCATAAAGTTCATCAGCAGCAGGAAGCATGAAGTGCTCAAAAAATTCCTGGTAGATGCTGCATTGATCTTGGACCTCGGACCTCAGACCTCAGAAAATGCAATAGATCAGGGGTGTCAAACTCCGGTCCTGGAGGGCCAGTGTCCTGCACAGAAATGCAACATTTACTTTCATCAAAGAACATAACTTTGGACCACTCAGCAGCAGTCCAGTCCTTTTGGTCTTTAACCCAGATGAGACGCTTCTGACACTGTCTCTTGTTCAAGAGTGGCTTGACACAAAAAAATGGCTGAAACCCATGTTTTGCACACGTCTGTGTGTGGTGGTTCTTGAAGCCCTGACTCCAGCTGCAGTCCACTCTTTGTGAATCTCACCCACATTTTTGAATTGGTTTTGTTTCACAATCCTCTCCAGGGTGCGGTTGTACACTTTTTTCTACCACATTTTGTTCTTCACTTTGCCTCACTTTTATTGTGCTTGATCACAGAGCTCTGTGAACAGCCAGCCTCTTTAGCAATGACCTTTTGTGTCTTGCCCTCCTTGTGTAAGGTGTAAACGGACAAGTCGTCAGTCTTCCCCATGATTGTGTAGCCTACAGAAGACTGGGACCATTTAAAGGCTTTTGAAGGTGTTTTAAGTTAATTAGCTGATTAGTGTGTGGCACCAAGTGTCTTCAATATTGAACCTCTTCAAAATATTCTAATATTCAGAGACACTGAATGTAGGACTTGGCCATTATAGTCATGAACATTAAAAGAAATAAACATTTGAAATACACCAGTCTGTGTGTAATGAATTAATCTAATATACAAGTTTCACTTTTTGAATGGAATTACTGAAATAAATCAACTTTGTCATGATATTCTAATTTTATGATCAGCACTTATATATCTTTGTTATTTTGTAACGCTCTTGGTTTCTTTTTATCTCCTAAACAGAGGGAGCAGTTAGTTTGAATAGTTCTACAGTAACTCTGTTAAATATTTTAATTTCTGTAATTCTGGCTTTGAATCTTCCTGTTTTACTGTTCCCATACTAGGAGAGGCAGAATCCAGCATTTGGGCGACCAGACCGGGGGGACAGCATGAATGCTCCACTTTATTGCATTTGTCGCAAACCTGACATCAACTGCTTCATGATGTGAGACAATATTTGCGTATTTGCATTTAAACTTAACAAAGGCTTCCAGTGTAATGAGCATTATTAAAGATCTTGCCAATGAACTTTAAATTCATTTGTTCTTATTTATACAGTGGCTGTGACAGTTGCAACGAGTGGTTTCATGGCGATTGTATTAAAATATCAGAAAAAATGGCAAAAACCATTAGGGTTTGGTACTGTGAACGATGCCGCAGTGAGTAACTGGTATTATATTCTTATCCTACCCTTTGTATAATCATGAAGGTCTTAATGATGTACTGTCTTTTTTGGATGAGGGATCATCTGTGCTTAGGTTTCATAACCATTTGTTTCAGGTAAAGATGATTCTTTAGAGACAAAGTATCGTCCCAAGAAGAGCAGAGAGAGAGATACAGAGACTGACGGAATGGACTCACAAATCGACACAGACACACCTGATTTTAAGAGTGATCGCCGCTGTGCGTCACGGGTAAATTAGCCACACCACAACTGACAGCCAATTCTTGATGGAAGAATTCATTAAGAAATTATATTTGTACAATTTATCTTCAACCCAAACAGTCAGTCAGTCGACATGTTCGTGTACATTTGTTTTTCGGTTATGTACAGGTGCTATGACTTATAATTTAACATACAATACTAGGGACTTGGATTACATGGACTTTTTCACAAGTTTAGCTCAAGCTAATTTTAAATACCAGGTGTGTCTTGGCTCGGACTGTGTTTGAGGAGGATGAACCATTTCTTTAATACTGACTTTAAATGAAGAAGCACACCGTTTTGTATTTTGAGTAGGCAGGTTTGAGCTTTTGTTTGTCAAATTTCTCTGCAGGTGAAGCGCTCAGCACGTATGTGTGGTGAGTGTGAGGCATGCTTGAGGACCGAGGACTGTGCTCAGTGTGACTTCTGCAAGGACATGAAGAAGTTTGGTGGCCCCAATAAGATCAGGCAGAAATGTCGGCTCAGGCAGTGTGAAGTCCGGGCCCGGGTGAGTGTGCTGGCACTTTCACGTTAACACTAAGGTTGGTTTTGGTTGTGATAATGATCATTATATAGTTTGTTTTTCATTGTTTGTCATGTATTGCAATTTTTCTGTTGCCTGCTAATAAAGACTAACAATTACTGAAGAGTTATTGAGTT
This sequence comes from Lepidarchus adonis, assembly GCA_037576955.1. Taxonomy (NCBI): domain Eukaryota; kingdom Metazoa; phylum Chordata; class Actinopteri; order Characiformes; family Lepidarchidae; genus Lepidarchus; species Lepidarchus adonis. The sequence continues at coordinate 17,209,336 of JBBIGC010000018.1, forward strand.
TAGTAAGACGCAATGGCTACTGCAGTGATGCCCTTTCAAATGTCTCTGCCTATTTGCATACAGTAAATCACACGGGTTAGACTGATTTGTGTATGTTGGTTTGTTCTGCAGAAAATGCTGCGAGTGAAGGATGAAGAGTACTCTGCGTCTAAAAGTCCCCATCGGCCCCAGCAAGACTGCCCTCTATCAGATGAGTACAGTGACGATGAGTTGGAGCTTTACCAGCAGTACCGTGCTGGCAAATTTGGAGACTGTGTATGTGCTTTACGGATATAAATACACTTATGAATGAATGTTTTTGCAGGAGAGAGTCATAGCTTGGGGGTCTTGAGGATCATAGGATCTTTTATCAGATTTCTAATTGCAAATATGTCATTCTGCTTTGCTGTGTAACTGTTCTACTGGAAGCTTCTTCTTCCCTAGCTAGCAAGAGAGATAAAAAAATAATGTATGTGGTTAAGAAAATTAAAAATGCCAAAAAATAATAAGAAAATTGCAACCGTTAACCATTACCCCAGGCCTGTAAAAGTTAGTGCTCTATTTAAATACAGTTTGCCAGCTAATGTAAGCTATCTGTTGAGACTGTGTGTGTGTGTGTGTGTGTTTCAGTAGTTCATGCTTGTCCGAGTTCCCCTTCTCAAATACACTCGCCACACCTGGCAATTAAAAGTTGAGTTGATCCAAGTGTGTTGATCAGGGAAATCTGGGAACTGGGCCTCCATGACTGGAGCTGGTAGTTCTAGAGGGTTTTGTGTTGTGGACTGTACTGGACACTGCTGCCATCGTATTCCAGTCTCTCTCTCTTTCTCTCTCTCTCTCTCTTTCTCTTTCTCTCTCGCTCACTCTCTATGCATCTACATTCAGAGTTGGAATAGTGATGAGGATGAAGGAGGGGTTGATCCTGCCATGCGAAAGAGAGCTGTGAAGGTCAAACACGTGAAGAGGAGGGAGAAGCGATCTGAGAAAAAGGTTAATTACCTTAACAAATTGAAATATCATCAGAGTCCAGCAGCCTGTATGCATGTTGACACCACAGGTTAGTTTAGAGGCAATTCATACCATAAAAGTCCTTGTTAAGTGACAAAATATGGGAAAAATCACACAAGCCATAATTCACCTTACATAATACAAACACTAATAGATAATAAAGCAAATACTGTCGCTTAACATCATCTTTTATTCTTCACTAGGGTTAAAAATCATTTCACATCTTTATCAAAGTTTACTAATTTAATCTTGTATCTTTTATCAGAAAGAGGAGAATAAGCCCCGTAAGCACAAACCAAAGCAGAAGCATCGGGACAAGGTGAGGCACAGTGAGAGGACTGAGGTTCGAGAGAGTGGGGGAACCAGGCAGTGCTTTGGGCCAAGTTGTGTGGAGCCAGCACGTCCCAACTCCAAATACTGCTCAGATGAATGTGGCATGAAGCTTGCTGCCAAGTAAGGCTACAGTAATTAATAGGGTTTTCCTTCCAAGTTGAGGAATTTCTGCCTTAACATATGTTATTAGTTTTTTATAGCTTACTCTGTTTTGGTGCGTATTTGATTACTCTACATTTATTTCAAACTTAGTAAAAGTTGTGGGTCATAAATGTTTATTCTCAAGTAATAAACAAGGCTGCTGCTGGCCATTTGAATACCCTAAGCCAGGGGTTCTCAACCACCAGGCCTGGACCGGTATTGAGCCGTGGAGCATTTTGTACCAGGCTGTACAAAAAGTTAAAACTAAAAAAAAAAAAATACAATCTCAGTCCATAGCATCTAAGTATGTTCAAGGCATCAACTTTGCTGGTATTCTGGATAAAAGTCATGGCAGAAAACCCTGTGATTGCCACAACAGCACTGAAAACCCTGTTGATGGAGTAGACTGAGCATAAGAAACACACTACGGGTGTCATTGTCTCTCATTACGCCCAGATGGGACAATCCCAGTGCAGAGAAACAAGTTCAGGGCTCTGATTGATTTAGCGTTATGGTGAGTTATATATTTACTTTATATTTGTTTTGTAGTAGTGCATCTTATTTTGAAAGGAATGTTTACATGTTACCATAGCGACCAGAGAGCATTAGGGGGCAGAGAGGAGGATGTTACTCTCAATGTTGTTGGCACATTTCAGGAGGACGCTGCTAATAAAGTTACATAATTATACAGTGGATTCACATTTATTATTATATTTACAAAATACCACAGTTTTTTTACTGACTTTTTGATAGAGTGGGGTATAAGAATTTTGATTCTCTTTGTAGACAAGTGTGTGAAGAGCTTGATGAAACAAAAATGGATAATTAGTCTGTTTTGTTGACCAATTGAGCACCTGAAGATATTTCTGTATGCCAACAGCCGGATCTATGAGATCCTTCCACAGCGTATCCAGCAGTGGCAGCAGAGCCCCTGCATTGCTGAGGAACAGGGCAAAAAGCTTCTGGAACGCATCAGGCGTGAACAACAGTCAGCCCGTCTGAGGCTGACTGATATGGAGAAGCGCTTTCATGAATTGGAGGGCATCATCGCTAAGGCCAAACAGCAAGTGGTGCAGTATGACGAAGAGGTTCGATCTAATGCAGTATCTTGTATATATGATCTAGCGATTTCTCTTACCTATAGTTAATGAATGCTGGTTTGTAGGCCTGTCTGAAGGATTTAGATTTTTATAGTGTTTAATATATGTCATGTATGGGAATAGAGAAAGTCTTTTGATGGTTGTTTTGCTTTTAAAGTGCAACACAGGAATCTAATATTGTTACTACATTCTGCTGTTTTATAATGATCATAAATGCATTATTATGTAGTACTGTTGCATAGAATTAGTAAAGACACTTTTCTGTCCTGAATGTTTACCATTGGCTGCTGCAGGTAAATGAAGGAGATGATGATACAGACCTTCAGATTTTCTGTGTCTCGTGCAGTCACCCAGTTAACCCCAAAGTGGCACTGCGTCATATGGAGAGATGCTATGCCAAGGTGAGCTGGGTTGTTCCTAACATTCTGAACTTATGAATATTTTACTTATTTGTAAATCTGTGCAGTAATAATTTGAATTCTTATTTTTTCTGATTATTAATGCTCTTATATTTCTTTTCCATTGAAACAGTATGAGAGTCAGACTTCATTTGGCTCTATGTATCCCACACGCATAGAGGGGTAAGTGACCCTAATAGTTTAGTATCAGAGCTTTAGGTGCTAGTCACATGACTATCTCTCCTGCTGAGCAGCTCAACTGTTGTTTTTAGCTTGATGCACTGGTCGGCTTCAAGGACATGTTACTTTAAAAAATTTTTCTGTTGAGCAAATCAATAAAATTGGAAAAATAATTTACTTTGTTATTTTTGCAGTGCTACAAGATTGTTCTGTGACGTATACAATCCTCAAAGCAAAACCTACTGTAAGAGGCTTCAGGTTCTCTGTCCTGAACACTCTCGAGATCCAAAGGTGTGTTATTTCTCTGCAATTCAACTAAATACTGTTATTAATCAACATTAAACATTATTAAGTAAAGTCACCCTGCTGAATCATCTGCAGATTCCAGCAGATGAAGTGTGTGGATGTCCTTTGGTTCGTGATGTCTTCGAACCCACAGGAGAGTACTGCAGAGTGTCAAAGCGAAAGTGCAACAAACACTACTGTTGGGAGAAGCTCCGCAGAGCAGAGGTGGACCTGGAAAGAGTCAGAGTGGTTAGTGTGCTCCTACATATCAAACTGTAATCATAAACTAAATACTCAAAAGTTATCATTTCAATAATATAAAGTTAATTCTCTTAAACTTTCATATATAAATTTTGTAATATAGTATTTCTTTGCATCTTTATAGGTTTTAATGTGTTTTAGAAACATTTAAACTTTAGTTGTAGAATGCACAAGCAGCATCACTTTAATGCCGTGATATGAACCCTCTGTCTCTTAGTGGTACAAGCTGGACGAGTTGTTTGAACAGGAGCGAAATGTCCGAACGGCAATGACCAATCGAGCAGGCCTACTGGCCCTCATGCTGCATCAAACCATTCAACACGACCCGCATGCCACAGACCTGCGCTCTGGCAAAGACAGATAGCCATTGAGTTTACTTTGCCTTTTCCATAGATGCTAAGGTGATCCAGTGTTAAATGAGTAATATGTGTTTAATGAGTAGTATATGTAACAATACTCAACAAAAACTGTAGAGAATATCTTGAACATGATTACATTTTCATTCTTGATCTTAGTTGCAACCCAGATACAAAACCAACAGAGAATACCAGCAACCATTTGCTTGAATTTGTTCATAGTTTCATAGTATCACTGATAATAACAATCATAGTTTCTTCAATAAATGCAGAGTTTTAGTACTTTCATCCTAACAGATTCAGAATTGGGTGTCCATGGATGATGTTCTTGAGAAGATGATTGGTTTTGGAGCTGGTTCTCAGTCATAGAGCTGTATAAAGAAGTTTGGGAGCCCCTGCTCAAATTCCATGGTGGTGGTGTTTTGTTTTTTTTAAACTACCCCTACAAAGAATAAATATTCTATGCATTTTAATACACAGTCACTGTTTTTTGGCTGAATTTTAAAAAAAAAAATCCACTATGTTAAAATAAATAAATAGACTAAACTATGTACTAAAATCTGCATATATGTGCAAATGTCATGGTTATATTCAGGAAGTGTCAAGATCACAGTAAAGGATGCGTCAAGTTATATTAGTTCAGAAAATCAACTAACTATAATTTGACCAGGGGTGTTCAATCTTTTGCATACAACTCTATTATCAATTAATCAATTTTCCTATCATTTTTAAATATTACATTTTAATTATTGTCTCGTTTAGAGGAAGGATCGGCTATGGTTAGCTTAGCCATGTGACTATACAAACACATAGTTCTTGAAGTTAAAGGTTTATTGTACACCCAAGGTTGGATGTTGTTTGTGCATGTTTGTGTTCTTATAATCTTTTTATAATGTACACAATATAGGTTTGTTTTTGTTTTCATTTTGTACACCCTGAGTTTCATTCAAAAGTTCTCATAATTATGCCCTACTTTTATGAAAGCTGGCGCAAAAAAATGCTGTTGATCTATGTATTTCAGCAGCATTTTTAAAGTTAAATTGCGACTCTTCTATCACGCAGTTACTGATTTTATTTAAGTATATAATGTGAACAGACATGCATAATGTGAAACATGCTAGTTCTGGCTCCACCAGTTACAGTTCATTTAGAATGAACCTAATTGGCTATATCATCATTTGAGTTTTGGCTACAAATAACATTGCCATTGTCTTCGTGTCTGACTTTTGATTTTGTATAATTAACAAATGTGTAATGTGTCTTCATATTAAAGGAATAATAATTGTTTACTGTGTGTGTTTAACACATTTGCTAATACAGTGCTGCTGGTTAACTTCTTAGTATAATCTACACCTACTTGGGACGTTATTGGGATTCACTATGGTGTTTTTCATAAAAGTAAATTAAGAAAACTTAGTTTAGCAAATGTCAGAAATGTATTTATTAGAACATTTTTTTCCAATAACATTTGTGTGGCAAATAAAAGGGAACATGTACTTTCAGACTTTCAGACCTCATTGAGCAGCAATAACTCATTGATCAGTCCTGCACATTGACTTGGAGGAATTTGAACCCATTCCTCCACATAAAACAGCTTCACCTCTTTGATGTCGGTGGGGTTACTCATACGAACCACTTGCCTTTGTCCTTTTCACAACATTTCAGTAGGATTACAGTCAGGACTTTGACTGGGCCATTCCAGAACATTCACTTTATTATTCTTTAACCATTTCGTTAAACGGTTTGTGTGTTTAGGATCATTATTTTGCTGCATGTCTTTTGAGATTCAGTTCACGGACAGATGTCTTGACATTTTCCTTAATAATTCTCTGGTAAACTTCTGAATTCATTGTTCCATCTCCTGTATGGACAAGCTATCCCCATGCATTGCTCAGGTGGGAAATTGTCCCATTTTTCCACACAAACAGTCTTTAAATCCTGAAGGTTCCTTGTGCTCTTTCTATAAACTCTGAGCTTTAGTTCTTTCCATAGATTTTCTATAGGATACAGGTCAGGTGATTCAGTGGGCCATTTTAACAGCTTTATTTTCTTTCAATGAAACCAATTGAGAGTTTCCTTGGCTGTGTGTTTGGTATCATTGTTTTGCTGAATCGTCCACCATTGTTTCATCTTCATCCTGATCGATGGCAGCAGATTTTTATCAATAATGTACATTTTTCCATTCATCCTTCCTTTAATTATCTCATTTAATTGTTTATTGCTGAAAAACAGCCCCACATCATAATGTTCCCCCCTCCAAACTTCTTTGTTGGTGTTTTGGGGGTGATATGCAGTGCATTCAAAAATTGTGTTTATTATGGCATTTAAAGAATTAAATTTTGGTCTCACCTGACCAGGCAGTATTCTCCCTGTATTTCACAGGCTTGTCTAAATGTTGGTCAGCAAACTTTAATCACACTTCAGTAAGCTTTTTCTTCAGCAATGGAGTCTTGCATGGTGAGTGTGCACACAGGTCATGGCATTTGAGTCCATTACTTATTGTTTTCTTTGAAACAACTGTAATTCCAGGTCTCACTGAAGCTCTCCACAAGTGGTCCTTGGCTCTTGGACAACTCTTCTGATAATTCTTTTCACTCCTCTATCTGAAATCTTGTGGGCAACAGCTGGTCATGGTCGGTTTATGGTGAAATGATGTTCGTTCTACTTCTGTATTACAGAATTCTTCTGTAACCAATGCCATCAATATGTTTAGCAATGATAAGGTTGCAAAGGTCTTGAGAGAGCTCTGTGGTTTTACCCATCATGAGATGTTTCTTGTTACACACCTTGGTAATGAGACACCTTTTTATAGGCCATTAGTTGGGACTGTATCATGCCATTTTATTACACATAACTTAATGTATGGTCATCTGTGGTTTGATTTCTTTGCATGTGTGGATTAGTTGTTACCGACATCTAGTGAGAATTTCATGCGAATAGCACCTTTAGAAATATATTCTTTTACCCACTGTAAATATATTTATAGGTATTAGTATATATAGTATTTATAGGCCATAGTAATAGATGTAGCGATCCCAAGTGATGGTAATGTCAGGAAGAAGGAACATGAGAAGCTCGAGAAATACCAAGGGCTGAGAGAAGAGTTAGAGAAGATGTGGAAAGTGAAGGCAACCGTCGTCTCTGTGGTAATGAGAACAGTCGGATATAATAGATTCCTCTCAGTCTTTTGAACAGCTCTGACTGTGGTGCACTGTGTGTTATGACATCTTTCTATAAGAGTCAGCATTAAGATTCTGTCCAACAGGTGCTCCTCTCTCTACCCACCTGCACCAATACACCTTAGGAGCCCATGACCCAGTCCCAGATTTATCAGTTGTCTTGGATCACTTTCGCTTGGTACTACTCACTAGAAAAATCCTACTATTTTAGAAATGCTCTTGAAATCCCCTAGCCTTAAAAATTTGCCCTTGTCAATGTTGCTTGCAAAACTGACTGTTCGACTGCCTAAACTCCTGACAGATGCCACTGCCAATGCAATAATTAGCAGTTGAGTGTTGCTAATGTTGAGGTATGTTATCTATTATCTTCTAATAACAGCCTCTATATCTCTTTTTAATAGATGAATTACCAAGATTTTAAAGTGTCTTGAGTATGAAGCTGCACTTGAACCAAGTGGGAAAATGTGTCTCTGCATTTGACCCAAACTATGGAGCATGTGATGGTTGTTCCAGCCTGGGGACTGAGGAGCCTCGGGATCAATGACATGTAACATCCACACCATGCCTGTTGTTTTAGGATAGTAGATTATATGAATTATGTTTTTGCTTAAACAACAATAAAAACGGTGGTTGGTCTCTTACAATTAGACTACTGTGTGTGTGTGTATATATATATATATATATAGGTTTGCACTGAATGAATGAAAACACTGAATGAAAAGGTGTGTCCGAACTTTTGACTGTTAGTGTATATACATATATACAGGGGGTCCTTGAGTTATGATGGGGTTCTGTTCCTCGCCTTATGCTGTAAGAGTAATTTTCAACGCAAATTGAAACCCCTTACATAAGCGTCTAGTGTGTTATGTCCTGGGGCCATTCCTCTGTCAGTCCACCAGCAGGGCCACATACCCTTGAAATCTGATTGGCCAGCCTGCCTGGCCACCCCCATCAGAGCTGTCAATCAGTTTTTTCTGTTACTAGTGATGGGAATTTTGGCTCTTTTACGAGAGTCTGCGCTTATGGCTCCGCTCACTAAAAAGAGTCACTCTTTCGGCTCCCAAACGGCTCCTCATATTTTTTTTGTTGCTTAAATGAATTCATTAAAAATAACATCAAGTTATGTGTAAAATTGACATACAGTATATTAAATGTTTATTATTTATATGGCTTATTATACTCAACATGAGGTGCTGGTGTTTGGAGGCAGTGTTAAAGTCTGATTTCAATGCTGAGGCTCTGAACTTCCAGCTTTGCACATAATCTGAAGAAATTATTGCACCTTTTTCTAAAAGTGACACTGGGCCAGGGGAGGATGGGTTCCCCCTGGACTCTGGTTCTTCTCAAGGTTTCTTCCTCATGAAGGAATTTTTCCTTCCATTTGGCTGAAGGGTTACTGTGACTATTGTGAAGAGCTTTGCGATAAAATTGTTTGTGTTTATAAAAATACATTGAAATTAAATTGAATCTGGAACAGAGAAGTACAAAAAAATATTTTTAAGTACAGAAGCAAATCCCAATTTGACATAAAGATCCAATCTCTGATTGTATTTATGATATTTATGAACTATTTACAGTGAAACAACATAGAGAAGCTTAGAGAATCACACAACAAAATATAAACAAACTGTGTAAAAGAAAAAAGGAGCTTTCTGGAAACTGTTCAAGCTTTAGTGAAGGTTGGCTTTAAGAAAAAACAAGTGCCTCAGCTTTGCGGGGTTGAGCCTTAGCTGTTGTCCTATCACGCTCTCTCTCTCTCGCTCTCTCGCTCTCTCTCTCTAGCTCTCTCTCTGTGGCTCTCTCTCTCGCTCTCTCTCGCTCCTTCTCCCTACTTTTGCTTCCGCGCTCGCTCTCTGCGCATGCGTGGTGTGTAACCCCCGTTATTAAATTAAAGGGAACACAAAAAATAAAGACATCCTAGATCTGATATAAAGAAATATTCAGATTAAATACTTTGTTCTTTACATAGTTGAATGTGCTGACAACAAAATCACACAAAAATGATCAATGGAAATCAAATGTTTCAACCCATGGAGGTCTGGATTTGGAGTCACACTCAAAATTAAAGTGGAAAAACACTCCACAGGCTGATCCAACTTTGATGTAATGTCCTTAAAACAAGTCAAAATGAGTAGTGTGTGTGGCCTCCACGTGCCTGTATGACCTCCCTACAACGCCTGGGCAGCTCCTGATGAGGTGGCGGGTGGTCTCCTGACTAAAGCATCCACCAACTCCTGATCAGTTTGTAGTGCAACGTGACGTTGGTGGATGGAGCGAGACCTGATGTCCCAGATGTGCTAAATTGGATTCAGGTCTGTATGCTGCTGTGGTGACTCCTTAAACCCCATTTTACCATTGGAAGATGATATTCTGGATTCAGGCTCTACATTCATCTAACAAATTTTAAAAACTAAATTTAATTTTTTTCATTAACCTTGAAGGAGTGAGATGGCCACGCAGTGATAATTTGGTGTATGATATTGCCTTGGAATAATTGATAGTGCACTGGACAAGAAAGTGTAGAAATGTGCACTTTACATTGTGTGACCAATAATATCCAGACACCTCTTCTAAAGAATGATTTCAGCTACTTTAAGGTGCACCTATGGCTGACGCAAACAATTTGCCAATAGAAATGGAGCAGATACACAGGAGAGTAGGGTCACTGATTTTGGAAGGATGTGTCAGATTGAGGGCTCATCATCCAGCAGTACGTGACCTCATTAATACTCTGGGGAATGGGAAGGCCAGTCCATAGCATTAATGCCGTCATCTTGCAGGAACTGCTGACACACTCCAGCCAAATGAGGTCTACCATTGTCTTGCATTAGAAGGGAACCCAAGGCCAACTTCACCAGCATATGGTCTCACAAAGGGGTCTGAGGATCTCATCTCGGCAGCAGAACGTTCTCCACAGCGTCTCCAGACTCTGTCATGTCTTTCACACGTACTCAGTGTGAACCTGCTTTTATCTGGGAAGAGCATAGGGCACGAGTGGCGAATTTGCCAATCTTGGTTTCTCTGGCAAATGCCAAACATCTTGCATGGTGTTGGGCTGTAATCACAACCCCCGTCTGTGGATGTCAGGCCCTCATACCACCTTCATGGAGTCTGTTTCTGACCGTTTGAGCAGACACATGCACATTTGTGGCCCACTGGAGGTCATTTTACACAAAGGCGGATGTAGCGGTCCTCCACATCTCCTGATGTACTGGCCTGTCTCCTGGTAGTGCCTCCATGATCTGGACACTATGCTGACAGACACTGCAAAACTTCTTGCCACATTCATGTGCCCTCCTGGTTGAGCTGCACTACCTGAGCCACCTGTGTGGGTTGTAGACTCCGTCTCATGCTGCCACTAGAGTGAAAGCACCGCCAGCATTCAGAAGTGACCAAAACATCAGCCAGAAAGCAGAGGAACTGAGAAGTGTTCTGTGGTCACCACCTGCAGAACCACTTCTTTATTGAGGAAGTCTCAGTAATTGCCTATAATTTCCACCTGTTGTCTATTCCATTTGCACAACAGCATGTGAAACTGATTGTCAATCATTGTTGCTTCATAGGTGGACAGTTTGATTTCACAGACGTGTGATTGACTTGGATTTACATCGTGTTGTTTAAGTGTTCCCTTTATTTTAACCATTGCTAACAATATTCAGGCAGCCTGGATTAACAAACGCTGAAAAACAAACAAACAAATAAAAAATGGTTTTACTTAACAGTGGTAATAGAATCGTTATAAACATTGACTAATGTGTAACTAAAATAGTTTGAAAGTGCTGATTACAGGCACCATGCAATTAGTTGCATCGAAGGGCTTCTTGCAGAAAGCACTTATTAAAATTTCAGAGCAATGACTAAGCAGTGGCTGGTGATATACAGTATACCCTATACCTGTGTATTGTGTCATTATGACAATCTTATTAATGTCTTAAGCCCTTACTCTGGAATTGAGTGGTATTTTAACAGGAAGGACTTTCCTCAGTGAAGCCACAGCCATTTGTGGCTGTGAATCTAAGAGAACTTAGTTGAATTTGCTGCACTTTGTACATTAATAAAAGGAGAATGAAAGAGCTGCTGCAAGCAAATGTGAACATACAAGGGCCACATTATGTGTTTGGCTTCCAATAACATGTTTAATCTTGTGTTACATAGGCTTTTATAAGCTAAACATGGCCTTATTTATTTAATTCACCTTGATTAAGTGCATTTTAGATCATTCATAGTGGTCTTGAGGCTGGATCTGGATTATCTGTACAGTTGAACAAAGTTCAATCTACAGTAACTCTAGTAGTAAAGTACCATATTGTTATAAATCTGCTGCCTGCCTTAAAAGTGCCAAGTCTGCTAATCTGTCTTCAGTTGGCTTTGTTTTGCTACATGTCTCAGTTGAACATGTGCTTATCAACATCATCCAACTTTTAATTGGGTCTGAATTCAGACACACTGCACTGTTACAGGCCTCAGTCAAGATTAAGTGTCTTTGTTGTTCGTTATAATTCAGCAGTGCTTTCTAGCTACCCTTAACACTTTTTATTTTTTTCTGCTTAAAATGTCCCATTAATAACCCGAGAACGGAGCTGCAGTTCACTTCACTGTTTATTGGTCACTGCAGTAGTATAAACAGTGTCGTTTAGCAAAACCTTATCTTCTCCACCTTCGTGAAGCTGCCCCCCCCCCCAGTCATGCAAAAAGTAACGAGAGCAATGCCATTCGTTAGTGCTACGTTTGTGCAGGTTTATGTCATACAAATAAACGTTTGTGCTGTGAAGCGTTTTAAGTTATGAAGCTTTACATTTTCTGACCGATTACATAACCCAGCCCCCCACATCGTCCAAATCTCGTCAAAATAGTCTCATTCGTTAGTGCTACGTTTGTGCTGGTTTTTGCCATAAAAATAAACATTTGTGCTGCTACAGTTTTTTATTTATTAAACTTTATTTATTACACACGTGACGTCACCCAGCCCCCCCCCACGTCATCCAAATCACGTCAAAATGGTCTCGCTCGTTAATGCTACGTTTGTGCTGGTTTTTGCCGTAAAAATAAACGTTTGTGCTAGTATAATTTTTTTAGATATTAAGCTTTACATTTTCTACCCAGTTACATAACCCAACCTCCCCACCTCGTCCAAATCTCGTCAAAATAGTCTCATTCGTTAGTGCTGGTTTGTGCTGTAAAAAAAACGTTTGTGCTGCTTTAGTTTTTTATTTATTAAACTTTTTTCATTACACACGTGATGTCACCAGCCCCCCCACATTGTCCAAATCACGCCAGAATAGTCTCATTCGTTATTGCTACATTTGTGCTGGTCTGTGCCGTAAAAATACATCTTGTTAAAAATATTATATTAAAAAATAAAACACACGTCAGATGTGTGTAATAAAGCTTAATAAATAAATAAATAAATATAGCAGCACAAACGTAGCACTAACGAACGAGACCATTTTGACGAGATTTGGACAATGTTGGGGGGGGGGCTGGGTGACGTCACATGTGTAATAAATAAAGTTTAATAAAGAAAAAATGTAGCAACACAAACGTTTATTTT
>JBBIGC010000018.1:17222206-17238640 GCA_037576955.1 Lepidarchus adonis
AATTTTGGGGGGGGGGCTGGTTGACGCCATATGTGTAATAAATAAAGTTTAATAAAGAAAAACTGGAGCAACACAAACGTTTATTTTTACGGCACAAACCAGCACAAACGTAGCAAAAACGAATGCGACTATTTTTACAAGATTTGGACGATGTGGGGGGGCTGGGTTATGTAATCGGTCAGAAAATGTAAAGCTTCATAACTTAAAAGCTTAACAGCACAAACGTTTATTTTTATGACACAAACGTAGCACTAACGAACGACAGTGTTCTCGTTACTTTTTGCTTGACTGGGGGCCAGCTTCACGGTGGTATCGTCTCCTACTGTAGTTTGTCATTTCGCGTGGATTTGTTGCTATTCGACTTCCCCCGACGCTCTGCACATGCTCAGTAGCGCGCGGAAAGTATCGCTAATCGAAGGCGCGAGCGACGAGAGGGGCAGCAGAACGCAGGAACGACGGCGCGAGGCGTTGGGTGGTGTTGGTTTAGGGGGGTAAGAATGCTTTTACGCTGTTTTTAACGAACGTTTATCGGTTTACAGAATTCCGTTACAGTTTGCGCGTTTGTTTGTATTGAAATCAGCAGACAAACGCGCCCATAAAATTAATATAACTATCATTCTGAATCTAAAACGACCGTTACCGTCAGTAACGAAGTAAAGGACGAACGGCGGGTTGCTTGTTGTTTTTCGACAGCGGCAGCAGCAGCGTGGAGCCGATGCTGCTGATTCAAAGGGAGTTCGGGGAGGGAGGAGGGGCACCACGGACGGAGAGCTATGGCGTCAGATTTGGGCCAAAAGGATTTTCATCCCAGTTCCTCATTCGTACGCGTAATAAATAAGGTCCAGCTGCTCGTATGCGGAATTTCTTATCCACACCTGGTCTCTGCGTTGTTTAGAAGCTGTAATACGTTAACCAGCTCGATTTATTACTTCGGATTTATGCGAACAGGAGGAGCTTTTTCTTGCTCAACTTTAAGTTCGAGTTATGACAACTGACTTTACAACAAATCTCCGCTGAACAACTAGTGTGTGTGTGTACAGAGCTGACAGCAAGCTTGTTTTGCCTTTTAGCCACTTGACCAACACTGTTTTACTCCTTGCCATTAGCAGGTCACCTCGAGAGTCGTGCTAACTAGCTGCTTCTAAAAATTGCTTGTTTTTACTACGTTTTTGTGCAGGGTTTCCTGTGTTTTCTCTGTTGTGAATAAGCAGCATCACTAGTATTCAGCTGAGGAGAATACTCCCACTTTAACTGGACGGAAGTGAACTTTTAAACTATTGAAATGACTCTAGGAAGTTCAGTTTGCTTAGCACATCAGCTAGCTACGACTGTGAGGAAGCCAGCTCCCTTCAAGCAGTGTATGCTGCCGTGTTGACTTCCTAAACCCCAATGTTCATACTAGCTGCTGCTGTTCTGTACTTTTCTACAGTAAACCTTAAATTTCACATTTTACCGTTGGAAGACAATGTTCTTGATTCAGGCTCTATTGCCATTAGAAACTAAATTTCTCCTTGAAGGAGTCAGGAGGCCACACATTGATAATTTGGTGTATGATATTGCCTTGGAATATTTGATAGTGTACTGGACAGTGAAGAACGAGCGTAGAAATGTGCAGTTTACGATGTGTGCCCAGACACCTCTTCTAACGAATGATTTCAGCTACTTTAAGGTGCCCCTATGGCTGACTCAAGCAAGTTGCCCATAGAAATGGAGCAGATACACAGGAGAGTAGGGTCACTGATTTGGGAAGGATGTGTCAGATTGAGGGCTCATCATCCAGCAGTACGTGACCTCATTAATAATCTTGTGTGCAGTCAAACCCTCAGACTAGTTCAAGTGCAGATGGGAATGGTTTAGCAATCTTCTTGCCTCACAATTAGAATTGTCATAATTTTTCAGAATGAAATCATAATAAAATCTGAAAAAAAATCTGAATATTCTAAATATTCAGGATTTTCAAACAAGCACAGTAGCAGTGTCTATGTGTAACATTAATAATGATTAATCCACATGCCCATCACTTAAACTACAGAAGAAATGATTGGGTCAAGATTTGCCACTGTGGTTATCTTGAAGCTTCGGTTTGATCTGTACCATTTTACAGTGCAAAACTAAAGCAGCAGTCTTACAACAAATATATGAGTAGTTGAATAGCTTTGCTCAAGAGCCTTAAAAGGACTTTTTACCATATGGTGACAAAAGTACTGGCTGCAGAACTGGTTGACAAATGTATCTGTATTAATGTGATTTATATGGGAACCCAATGCATTACAATGTCAGTTTCTCTTTAATAGGATTGGGAAGTTTTAGACTGATGGCTTATTTGTTGAAACGTATAAATTGAAAAGTATCTCAGAATAGCTGGTCCAGATTTAGTTATTCTGTAATTTATCTGCTTGATGCCAACATTTGATCAAAAAGCACCATCTAGTCAAGCTCTTAGATGCAACTTCTGTCTTGATGCCAATTTTATAATGTTTCTCCTGATTGGATGATTCTGAAGTTGGGTGTCTCCTAATTTATTTACTGATTAGGTAACATTTTTCTTAGGCTAATTAATTTTATATATTCCTAGCAGGCTGTTTATATATTCTGTCTGTAGTGTAGATTCACCTTCTCTTTTAATTTGTAATAAATCTGTGCACCTAGTGGTTTTGCCATTGCTTGTTTTTCACATCTAGTGCATTGCCATAGTAATGGCGCTGCATTGCAGATATCGAGATGGAGGCCGTTTTTATTGGCTTCTCTCTTCGCTCTGCTCGGCTGGAATACCATCACCATGGCAACCGCCCGTGGATTCTTTTTCCTCCTCCCTCTAAAAATTCTCCATCACGTTCCAGTCGAGCGTGTTGTGCTAGCCTCAGGCCTCAGGCTGTTGAAAGGGACTTCTTTATAATGAGGATTTTTTTATTGCCTTCTACCTTGTAACCTAGATTAAGTATTAGCTATTAATCAAAACCTTTGTTTGTTGGGTTTAATGGACTTGTACTTTTAACAGATGTTCTGCCAATTTTTTTTTTATTGTTTAAATTATTGGTCTAATTTTTTTTCTGTTCATACATTTCTATTATCATTTGACAGATTCACCTAAATTGCCATTACAACTAATTTGTTGTGGTAAATGTACCTGGTATTCTAGAAAAATGTTTTTACTAGACTAGTTCAGACCTCTGATGCAGTAATGTAATAATGTTGTCAAACAAATGATGATACCAGCAGAAGTTTTTTGATTTTGCTAGTTTAATTCACTAATAATTCATTATATTTATATCATTTCTATTTTGCCATTGCTTTGTGTTTGTTCATAAGTATAATATAGGTCCTTGATTTACTCAAACTGCTTTGACTTTTCCCAGCAGCTTAAAATGAAGGCTCTACATGGCTACATTTGTCATGGACTGAACACAGCCACGGATTAAAGGATGTGAATCCCTTCCTTGTTTGTGCGTTCTTGGGATGAATCCAACGCCACTGGCTTGAGTGTGACAGTGATGGATGAAATGACAGAGGAGTCAAGGGGACAGGCAGTGAGTGGACAGGAGGACACTGAGACTGGTTTATTGAATGACGTGGTCCCTGTCAGAGTAGACACTGTCTCGATTGTCACAGAATTCATTGCAAATGAGGATGAACCGTCTGCTAATTGGCTAGAACCATTGGAGGATGACTATGGCGAGGATAAAAAAGAAGGTGTGCAAAGTGATGGGATCCCTCAACCAAATGCTAAAAGGACCAGAGGTGGAAGGTATGTCATGTTTTTTCTTGTTTTTACGTAATTGTTTGTTTGTTTCTGCTGTTGGTCACTTTGAAATTGTTCTTTACCTATCCTGATTGATAAATGGCTTGTATTTGCATATTCTTGCGTATTTATGCCATTGTATACACAGATACTTTTAATTATGTGGCAGGAATTTCCACAGATATTACACTACTTTAAAAAATATTTGGGCCATGATACAAGTAAACATGGATCAAAGTAAAATTATATTAAATACATTAAAAAGTAAAGTAATAATGACAAATTAATGATATGTGGCACCATAGTGTCAATATAATATTGTCCAAAAACGCTACACTATCAGTTGGTTTTTACCTCTATGCCCACTTGTACTAGGGCTGCACAAAATATTGTTTACTATTTGCTATATTGGTCTGTGTAGAATGCAAATAAGTGCTCAAACTTGTGTGTGCTGTGAGCCTTATGGTAGGTCACTCATATTACATCCTCTGTTCTGTGAGTAAAGCAATCTGTTCATTAACTATATCAAGTTGAGGCTTTACAGAACTATTTTACACATATCTCAATGCATTCTGTAATGATATGTGGCAGTTTAATTGCATGTTAGTTCAAGGGGTTTGGACTCTAGATTAGGTAATTTGATTTATTGATTTATTTGGTCTTGTAGAAGAAACTCAACTTTGGCTTGAAAATTAACTCCTCATCATGTCACACTGCTGTAGCAGTAGAAGATTGTATTCTCTTGTTGCAGTTTTAATAAATAATAAAACATTTTCTTTAACGGTGCCATTCAAGGCACCCAAGAACACCTTACAGCAGATAATAAATAAAAAAACATACATGATTAAAAAGGTCTGAAGTCAATAAAATGAATATACAATGCTCATTGTAAGTGGAAAATATGTAAGAGTTTAAAGGCCAGACAGGATTGGACATCGCACAGTGTAAACAATTTTGAAGAGGTGTGTTTTGAGACAAGATTTAAAAATAGACAGAGAATCAATGTTGGATGTCTGGTGAGAGGAAATGCCATAGACGAGGAGCAACACAGCTAAAACCCATAGTAGACATATAAGCAGAAGGTACAGTGGAAGATTTAAGAGTTCTGGAGGGTGTGCATATCGTGCGGCAAAAAAGTATTTAGTCAGCAACCAATTGTGCAAGTTCTCCCACTTAAAAAGATAAGAAAGGCCTGTAATTTTCATCATAGCTTTACCTTAACTATGAGAGACAAAATGAGAAAAAGATATCCTGAAAGTCTGATTTTTAAAGAATTCCTTTGCAAATTACGGTGGAAAATAAATAATTGGTCACCTACAAACAAGCAAGATTTCTGTCTCTCACAGCTCTGTAACTTTTTCTTTAAGAAGCTCTTCTATCCTCCACTCATTACCTGTATTAATGAAATGAAATTCAACTTTATTGTCATTGCACATGTCACAGGTACAAGGCAATGAAATGCAGTTTGCATCTAGAAATGCTTTAGCCATAATATAGATATATTACAAATGTATGTTGGGAATAATATAAATATGTAGATATGTTACAAAAATTACAGAAATGGTCTATTATAGATATGAGGATACAAAAATGGGTTTATTATGATTGTTACAATGTACACAGTGTGTAGGTATGTTATGTTATGTTATATATGCTATAGCTATATGTATATACAGGCTGTAATGAGTGTACAAGCTATGTACAGGCTATAAATATGAAATTATACATAAGTAAATAAGTTATACATAAATATGAAATAAAGCTATACAGAGATATGGAATATGAATTATCTAAGTTATGACAGTTGTAAGCAGTTATAATTATCGTATTGTGCAGTATCTATACAGTATTTACAGTGGTCCAGTTAGATCAGTGGAATGTGTGGGTAAATTCTACAGGGGCTGTAAAGTGCTAGTGGCTGTGAGTGGTGGTTCAGTCCGTTATTATTGTGTGTATGAGGATACAGTTGTCCATTTATTGTTTTTGTCCATTATGTGTGTATTCAGTTATAGGTGGTTGTGGGTGTTCAGTCTGTGTGTTTAATGTGGGTCAGATGTCGGGAGGCAGGGTTCAGAAGTCTGACAGCTGTAGAGAAAAAGCTGTTCCGGTACCTGGTGGTTCTAGTCCGAAGGCTCCTGTAGCGCCTCCCAGAGGGCAGGAGGGTGGAGTGTCCATGTGCTGGGTGACTGGGGTCTTTCATGATTTTCCCAGCCTTTTTCAGACACCGCTTCCTGTAGATGTCATTTATGACAGGTCAGCATTCTTTCTGTAGTCCACGGTGAGCTCCTTGGTCTTCTCAGTGTTGAGCAGCAGGTTGTTGGTGTCGTACCACTCAGCCAGAAGATCCACCTCCTCCCTGTAGGCGGCCTCTTCGTTGTCGTTGATGAGGTCAATCACCATGGTGTCATCCACAAACTTAATGATGGTGTTGGAACCGTCTGCAGGTCTGCAGTTGTGGGTGAAGAGGAAGTAGAGGAAAGGGCTCATCACACAGCCTTGTGGTACATCTGTGTTCATTGTGATGGTAGATGAACAATGGTTATCCAGTCAGACATGTTGGGGCCGGTTGGTCAGGAAGTCCAGTAACCATTTGCACATGAGGGAACTGATGCCAAGGTCTGTCAGTTTCCTGATGAGTTGTGAGGGGAGGATTGTGTTGAACGCTGAACTGAAGTCTATGAACAGCATTCTGGCATAGATGTTGTTATTGTCCAGATGTGAGAGGACAGAGTGCAGCGCGATGGAGACTGCATCTTCTCTGCTCCTGTTTTGACGGTATGCGAATTGGTGGGGGTCCAGATAGGGAATGGGGGGCAGGATTTGAAGTATGCTAGGACCAGCCGCTGTAAACACTTTGTGATGATGGGGGTGAGGGCTACTGGGCGGTAGTCGTTGAGGCTTGATGGGTTGGAGTTTTTGGGTCCCGGGATGATGGAGGTGGATTTGAAGCAGGCCGGTACCACAGCGTGGGCCAAGGACATGTTGAATATGTCAGTCAGCTCTCCTGCCAGCTCCCCAGGACATGCTCTTAGAACACGCCCGGGGATGCCATCAGGACCTGCTGCCTTGTGGACATTAATCCTGCTCAGCATCGCTCCTACATCGGTGGGTGAGAGAGTCAGTGGTTAGTGTTCCTGAATCACGTCTGCTTTAGTTGCAGTAGTTGGATTCCCTCTCTCAAAGCGAGCATAAAAGTTGTTGAGCTTGTTGAGGAAGGAGACATCAGAGGATGCATGGGAGGGTTTGGTGGTTCTATAGTATGTAATGATCTGGAGTCCTTGCCACATGCTTCGGGGGTTGGATTTGGAGAAGTGTTCTTCTAACTTCTTTTTGTAGAAGTGTTTGGGTTTTTTGATACCACTCTTTAGCTTAGCCCTGGCTGTATTGTAGGCCTGTGCATCTTCTGACCTGAAGGCGGTGTTGCGGGCCTTCAGGAGGAGACGAACATCCAAGGCTTCTGGTTGGGGTACATGGTGATCCGTTTTTGGGTAGTGACACTACTGTAGTTCTGGAGATGTAATCCAGTACAGATGAGTCGTACTGGTCCAAGTCTGTGTGGGTGAACATACTCCAGTCTTTGTTTCTGAATCTGTCCTGGTGCACTGTGTCTGTCCCCTCTGGCCACACCTTAATTGTCCTCACATCAGGTTTCACACGTTGGATGAGTGGTGAATACCAAGGTGTTAGGAACAGGAAGAGATGGTCTGATTGTCCAATGTGGGGGAAGGGTGTTGCTTTGTAGGCTCCAGCCAGGTTGGAATCAACATGGTCTAAAGCAGGAGTGGCCAACCTGGGGCTCCCGACCCGCATGCGGCTCTTTGCCTGGTTTCATGCGGCTCTTACATTCATATTGAAGTTTGTATTTGTGCTTTTTAAATGTTCGATTTTCTTAATAGTTCAATAAGGTATTTTTGTCAAATGCGCATGTGCGTTATTTGGAAATAAGGGCAGGGAAAAAATGCACAGCAAAGCGAAAATATGAAGATTAACGTTTTTAACAGATTGGGAGAGTTTATATTTTTTCAAAAATTTACCAAGTGCTCAGAGGCCATAACGCTTGCATCATATCTACTGGCTTGGAACATTGCATGGTCTAAAAAGCCATGCAGTGAAGGGGAGTTTGTTCAAAAATGCCTCAGTGATGATGTTAAAATCTTGTCTCCTGAAAATGACAAACTAAAACGCATGGTATCAGACGTCCCGCCACACTGTTGAACACAGAATATCGGACATTAACACGGCTATTGAATCACAGTTGCACTCTGACCTTCAAGCATGTGAGTATTTTAGTGTTGCATTGGATGAGAGTTGTGATATACAAGACAAGCCTCAGTTGGCAATATTTGTACGGTCTGTGTCAAAAGATTGTGTGATCAAAAAAGAACTCCTTGATATTGTGCCATTAAAAGACAGAACCCATGGCTTAGATGTAAAAGAAACAATGATGGCTGCATTTGCGAAAGCAAACCTGCCCATAGCGAAACTCCATGATCACGCACCAGCCATGATCGGATCTGTGAACGGGCTTGTGGGGCTGTGCAAGGCAGACCAAACATTTCCAGAGTTTTGGAATTTACACTGCATCATCCACAGGGAGCAACTCGTGTCTAAATCATTGAATTTAGACAACGTCATGAAGCCTGTGATGGAAATTGTCAACTACATCCGCACACATGCGCTTAACAACAAGCAATTCAAGAATCTCATAAGCTCTTAAAGGTGAGAAGCAGAATCTTAAAACCAATGTGGTATTTAACAAGGACCCAGTGGAGCTGCTGTAGGACAGGGTAAAATGTTAAAAGGAAGGTGTTCTAGTGATGATACGAGCTGCTGTATTCTGGACTAACTTTAATTTATTAATGAGTCTAAGAGGACGACCAGCAATAAGAGATTCGCAGTAGACATAACCACAGAAGTGAAGGAGAAGAACGCAAACGGCAGATGAAAAAATACAATGTTATTGATGTGAGATTCAAAATATAGTTTACTGTCAAGGAGGACGCCCCAGGCTCTTAACATGGGGAAGGGGGGAAACTGACATTATCAGTAATCAATTAAAAATAAACTGTCAGATCTGGCACAGCTTTTAAACTTTACAAGAAGTACCTCAGGTTTTTCACTTTTAATTTCCAGAAAGTTAGAAACCAAGATTTTATTTCTACCAATCAAGTAGTGAGAGATTAAGGTGGAAAGGAAGAATCAGGCTTAGTAGACATGTAGAGCTGGGTGTCATCAGCAATTCTGTATAAGCAGAATTCAAGGCAAGTAACAGAAGTATAGTTAGTAGTCCCGAATCAGCTGTCATCAACAAGTCATTTGTGATTTTAAGTGAAGCAGTCTTGGTACTGTGAAGTGATCTAAAACCAGACCGGAACTGTAAAAACAGATGAACCTGTGACACAAAGGTTTTCTCAAGTAGTTTTGAAATTCAGCCAAAAATTATTTTAATTTTGAGGGTCGTCCATTGATTTGTTTGACAATTGGCATTACTGGAGCAATTTTGAGAGAATCTGGGACCTGACTGAAGATAAGAGAGGAATGCATGATATTTGTTATTACAAGGGAGAGGGAAGATGGACACACTTTAACCAGTTGGGTAGGAAGAGGATCCAACTAACAGGTAGAAGAAGATTTAGATTATTAAATAAGAAATGTGATTTCAGACACAGTTGGCAGATTATAACTAGAAAAATGCAAGATAGGTACTGTAGATCGAGAAGCACTGGATAGCGTTGGCTGTGTATATTTCCTTATATAGTCAGTGATATAGTATATAGTGTGTATATACTAGAGATGGGCATAGATTAATTTTTTTAATCTAGATTAATCTCACTGTAATGTTTAATTATTATTATATTAATCTAGATAGGATTCTCGCGCGATAAACGCCGTTAACGCGTTAATGGCCCGTCTTTAGTATATACATAATCTATATAGTTAGAATAGTCAAATTTTTGTTCTGGGAATGGAAAAAAGTCCGAAAAGAATTAAATTTGGCAGTACAATACAGGGGGTCTGCGAGTTATGTCAGGGTTCGGTTCCTCGGAGTGTGACGTAACTCGAATTTTGAATAAAGTCTGAACTCCTGCATGTAATAATGCTACACAGGCTTTATTGAACAGCACTGTGCTTTATTAACAGCCGGCAACATGAACGGTCTCAAATTATAGTAAAGCGTTTAGGAAACGTTGCTCCAGATACAAATGCTTTAATGGCTTCAATATACACCACAGCAGTAAACACATCAGAGAGGTGACTTGTGGCAAGACCACACTGACGGTGCCTTGGCACAGTGCACCCACCTCCCCTCTCACTGTTTTTTTAAAGCCGGTGATGTAACCATGAATTTTCAAGGACCCCCTGTACATGTGTGTGAAAAGTTTCACAAGGTTGAAGAAAGTTATTTATAGTCTATAAGTCAATATTCTAATTTTCAGAAATGAAATTGTCCAAGGAGGGTTAAATTAACATCAAGTGACACCAGTTTGTGCTCAAATATGGGCAAGTCAGAAGCCAAAAAAAATTAGACACCAGAACAGCAGACTATTTCAAGAGTCAATTTCAATCTATGAATTGCTGGAGACAATACTGTCAAGGAATGACATAAAATCTCTAATTATTATCATTATTAAGTATATTTGCATTATCCATGTGTATGCTAAAATCACCCAGCATAACATTGGAAGACATGGAACACAGAGTAGATGCCAACACAGAAACTTCATTTAAGAAGTCATTATTAAGCTTAGACAGTGGAAAAAATTGCAAGTATAGTAGGAATTTGTCTGCTGATTTGCCAGACAGGGGCCTCAAAAGAGAAAATGGAGGCCCTATAGTTACTGTTAAGCTTCTTAAACTTGTCCTG
This sequence comes from Lepidarchus adonis, assembly GCA_037576955.1. Taxonomy (NCBI): domain Eukaryota; kingdom Metazoa; phylum Chordata; class Actinopteri; order Characiformes; family Lepidarchidae; genus Lepidarchus; species Lepidarchus adonis. Next base: position 17,232,811 of record JBBIGC010000018.1, read on the forward strand.
AAATCTTCAATATAAAGATCATGCAGGTAGACATAGTCTTGTGGTAAAAAAAAAGTTTACTAAATTATATATTTTGGTCAGAAAGTTAGGGTACCCTGATGTAGTTTGTCTATATATTGTATCCTGGAGCCACAGTGAGTGTTGTACTGGGCTATACAATAACTTAATAGCTTTGCGTGTGTTTTTAGCAGGCAGAGACGAAGGAAGCGGAAGGAGACTTTGGATGATGATTGGACAGATTGCCCTGACTTGGGTAAAGGGTGGAAAGGAAAAGTAGTCATCCTTCGTGCAGGAGGCGTAGCAAGAAAAACCATGCACTACAAGAGGTAGAGGATAAAACAGAATAGTTTACACATCAAGTACTTAGACTTCTACTATCACTGTTTCAGCAATCTTTTCTCTCCCATTCTTTTGCAGTCCAAGGGGCTACCGGGTCAGGAGTAAGAAGGAACTTATGAGACGTGTCAAGGTTGACTTGACTCAATTTGACTTTAATAAAGGAATTTTTGTGGAAGGTGTTGTCACAACAAAGGTAACAACTCAATATTTCCTTAAGTATTTTTTTTAATAAACATCACTGTTTGCATTCTATCAGATATGCCTTTGCACCTTTTTTTAGCATATTTGGTAGGAAGTTAAATTAGCTACAGTGATCCAGCTTATGGCAAATTAGCAACATAATTGTTTCTTCTTTGTTTATTATTCCTGTACAATGCACAAGAGTCTAGAAGACGTTCTGTATTTCATAAGGCCAAAAGAGGTGGAACATACTACTGGTTAGGTATACTTGGTAGTTTGACATGTTTTATGTTTGTTAATAACATTGAGAGATCTATGAATCAGTGCCAACTTTTTATTGACCCACCTACAATGGTATATCACTGTGTATACCCTTTGCATTATGTCTTTGTGATGGATAATATTACTTTCTATAATGTGTAATGCTTTCTTTTATCCTTTGTGATTTCTGTAGCGGCGAAAGTCCAATGCCATAGAAGAAGCCACACATTCCAGTTTTTATTCCTCCAAAGCAGATTCTCCAAATTGGAGCATGATCCACAGCCTGGACAATCTTGCTGTAATCCCCCAGCCCACCCCAGATCTTCTCTGTTTAGCTACACTTTCACCCTCAAGCAAACGTCATGGCAGCCCACCAGAGATTACCCAAGTTTCCCACATCAGCCCCTCAGCCTTCCAAATAAACCAACCCAGCCTTTCACCCTCTCTAAGACTGGGGGACTTCTCATCCCAAATGTTTGGGCAGTTTACCAGTTGTGAAAAAGGCCAAACTGCATTGCTGAACCACTCCTGGCTCCAATCTCCTCTGGCCCCTGTCAGCCCAACTGAAACCTCAGAGAAAGAGCCTCCCATCAGTGCATTTCAAAGTTCCCAAGATTTCCATCTAGCACTGGACCCCAACATTGCACTTTATGGCAGAAAGCAAGAAAATGGTTTCTCTCTTAAGTGAGTAAATCCCACAACACTCCATAGCAAATAACTTTATTCTTGGATTTACTACAAGTTTCAAAATGAATATATACATGCACCCGAAATGTTAAACACTAATACTATACTTCATCATCCTTTTCTACCACACTCCGCTATAACCAGGCAAAAACATTTCATCTGGTTGGTAGGATCATTATCATAACAAATTGTCACAGTATATCTTAATATACTTTTCCAAGGATGTCGTCTACATCTCCAGCACTTAAAGAACACTTTCAAACTATGCTTCCTAAAAAAAGAACACAACTCCAGTTGATTTGTTCTCAGTTTTTTGATAGTACTTTTTAAATGTGGTTTGAACTTGAACAAAAAAAAGTTGCTGCATCGTTTATCACAAACATTTCTTAAAATATCATTAGATTTTTGCCATATTACCTAACCCTACTCTGACGCATGTCATGGAATAGAAAAAGGATTCTTTGTGATTTCCCTTTCACTTTAATTATAACATTAAGGGCCAGTCTCCAGACCAGAATTAAATATCAAATTCATTAAGTCACTCACCTTCCCACCATCCTTTTTGTCAAGTAAAAACATTAATCATCAACTGATCTGCTGTCTCCACTGGCACATACAGGATCAAGCAAACATAATAAAATAATATAATATATATTATTAATGTGTCTTAAATATGACTTTGACATACTGCTACTTAAGTTAATGGTACTTTTTTATAATGTAATTACTTTAGACTCACTTTTAAACACAGGTGGATAAAGTACCTACTTAAGTAAAAGTACAGATACAGTTGGGTTTACTAAAATATCCAATATGTGCATGTAAACCTGGTTGATTTTTGAGTGGTGCTTATAAACATATTGTCCCACAATGCTGTGGGAAATAGCAAGGGAGGAGCTACACACTGCTAGAACTGTTTTGAAAAAATGGGTGAAGGCAATGCACAGTTAGTAAATAAGGGAGTATTCTTTTATGAGAGTCTTTTCTGTCTTGTTAGAATTGTGGTAATGACCAGTTTTATGACCAAAAAATATCTAGCCTTTAGTGTAGCATGACATACAATGGCATAGCAACACTTCATCAATCACTGTTAATATGAAATTTTATAAGATTTTCTGTAGTATCCTGCTAAACTCATAAAATTACAATTAGTGCATAGTATATAGCTCAAAGTATTATGTTGTATTATGATGTGTAATGCATTACAGCAGCGGTCCCCAACCTTTTTCGCACCATGGACCAGTTTCATGTCAATTATTATATTTTCATGGACCGGTATTTAAGGTGTTGCGGATAAATGCAACAAAATAAAATGATACGACCAACACAAAAACTGTGGTATTTTGTAAATGTAATGATAAACGTGAATCCACTGTGTAATTATGTAACTTTATGATCAGAGTCTTCCCGAAACACGCTAATAACATTGAGAGTAACGTCCTTCTCTGCCCCTCACATGCTCTGGTTGCTATGGTAACACGTAAACGTTCCTTTCAAAATAAGTTTTCAGATGAGAAATCCAGATGAAAGTTTGATACACCAGCAGAGCAGTAAGCGAGCACGCTCGCATAGCAGGGGAAATAACAGACACAGATAATCCAAAAACACTTAGAAATGAGCTTAACTACGTGACTTTGTGCTTTGTTAACCTTAATTAACCCCCCCAAATGAGAGATCCCATTGGCTAACAGCTGGAGGGGGCGTGACCAAGCTTGTCAGAATTCTTGAACCCTGCAGAAATCCTGCCTTTATACACAATCCACTCAAATTCAAATGGATAAAATCATGTCCCTCTGAACATTACTTTCCATTTTATGTAAATCAAATTAAAGAAAAAAAAACTTTATATATTTTTTAACATATGTTGCAAGAATTGTTTGTTTCATTGAGCTATTTCCTAAAGATCATCAAATTGCATTGTACATTTACATTTAGTTTACTTTATGTAGCCTGATTAAATTTCCTAAAATTCACTATTGACTGAATATTTTTAGGTACATTTAAAAATTATATTATTAAATTTTTATATTTGTACAATTCTGTTTCTTGTAGCCTATGTGCAGATTGCGGTTGCCAGTACCCTGGGACTAGAAGTGGAGAAGAGTCATTTTGTCCCAAATGCTCACGTATGTGTCATTTATACTACTACAGAATATTATAATATAGTTAAAATGTCCCTTGTCTCAAACATTTTTAGATTTGGATTCAAACTTTTCTGATTTGTTTTTTCTCAACAGCGGAGAGGCAGCATCCACCTCATATTAGTTTTAAGAAGGTTTGTGTTCAGTTTGATCTAGTTACTCCTCCTTTTATTTTTCTTATTCTGTGTTTTTAACCTTGTTCAAGGTTACTGAAGAAAATATACAAGCTTGACACTATTTTATCACCCACATTGTAGTAGTCATCAGTTTCTGTTTAAGTCTGAACCTTGGAGACTTTGTAGAATTAACCATTGATTTCTCTACCTTTGGAGCAACCAATGACTGAACTTGGATCATGTAATATTTTGATGGCTGGGGCGATTTTTATTCTTAATGATGAAACTTTGAGACTGAAATCTGATCAAGGGGACTGTAAAACTGTTTGAGTATTTGTTTAAATAAGCATTAGAGTTTGGGTCCTAACTGGTTGATTTGACTTCTTCCAAGATTGGGCAAGATAAGTGGGTACTTGGGGGGCAGCCATAGCCCAATGGTTAGAGAAGTGGGTTTGTGACTGAAGGGTCCCAGGTTCGATTCTCAGCACCAGGCAGCAGGCTGAAGTGCCCTTGAGCAAGGCACCTAACCCCCAACCGCTCACCATGTACGTCGCTCTGGATATAAGCGTCTGCTAAATGCTGTAAATGTAAATGTAAAACGAAAGCAGAAAACATCTCAGTATGTATGTTTCAGAGCAGGGGTGTCTAAAGTCATTCCTGGAGGTCCAGTGTCCTGCACAATTTGGTAGTTTCTTTTCTCAATTACACTCACTAAACCTGGCAGTTACAGGTGGTTTGAACCAGGTGAGTTTGATTAGGGAAATCACCAAACTGTGCAGGATACAGGCCCTCCCGAACCGGAGCTGTACACCCCTGTTCTAGAGGGTTTTGTGTATTGTTATTGATGTACAAATACAGGGTGTTGAGGCTTTATCAAACAGCCCAGTGCTTTATTAACAGCCAGCAACATGCATGAACGAGTAGCGTGCATATAACTAACACCAGTCTCTTGGGACAGTCTCATATTACACAGCAAACACATTGAAGAGGTAACGGAGCCTTAGCACAGTGCACTATTAACCCCTCATCTCACCCAACAAATCCACATGAACTCTTATTCAACAATAACGGTGAATAAAACTGTTGTGTGCTGCTGCGTGCTGTCCCATATTACAGTAAATCATTTAGTAGGCATTCAACTGCATTCTACTACCATATAGTAAATATGCACATAAAAAAGAGCCAGCGACGTAACTCGAGGACCCCCTGTAATGGTAACATTTATGTTGTCATAGATCTCTGAAAAGTACACTTTCTTTTTCAGAAAAAGATCCCTCCCCTAGAGAAGAACCATTATAATTCTGTGAGTACATAAAATGTTCTTTTCTTTCTCTTCCTTATTTACAGATCTTATAACAAGCAGTTATATATAAAAAGAGAATGGTATGTTTAATGTTATTTTTAGAGCACTGTTAGTACATATACCAAAAGTACTACCAGAAATCCATTTACTATTAAATAATGAGATTTTTATTGCTGGTGATTACTCCAAGCCCACAATTTCTTTACAAAATTAAAATGCATGCATAGTTTTTATACATTAATCGATCTATAGGAGTTTCTATAATATAACTCTCCATGGCATGCTGCATTTTAATTTATAAATTTGCTTTAAGTTTGATTATGAAACTACCAAATCAGAAATGTACCAGGGAGTCGCAGCATGGAGTCACATCAAGAATGATCCTTGTGTTCTTGTGGGTTTCCTCTGTGCTGCAGTTTCTTCCCAATGTCCAAAGGCTTGCAAATTAGGTGGATTGGCTATACTCTGAATTGCCCATAGGTGTGAATGTGTGTGTGAATGGTTGTCTGTCTCTGTGTTGCTCTGTGAAGGGTCGGCCTCCTGTCTATGGTGTACCCTGTCTTGGCCTGTAGTCAGCTTGGATACGCTCCAGCTTTCCTGCAAGCCAAAATGTATAAAGTGGTTACAATTGAATGAATAAATGAATGTACCTAGAAGCTACTGGAGACTGACAAGTACAGGAGTGATGTGTTCTCGCCTAAGTGTATCTTTAACAAGATATGCAACAGCATATACAGGTCCTTCTCAAAAAATTAGCATATTGTGATAAAGTTCATTATTTTCTGCAATGTACTGATAAACAT
>JBBIGC010000018.1:17245464-17256050 GCA_037576955.1 Lepidarchus adonis
CATCCATGAACCACAGACTATCTATAGGCATCCATAGACCACAGACTATCTATAGGCATCCATGAACCACAGACTATCTATAGGCATCCATGAACCACAGACTATCTATAGGCATCCATGAACCACAGACTATCTATAGACATCCATGAACCACAGACTATCTATAGACATCCATGAACCACAGACTATCTATAGACACCCATAGACCACAGACTATCTTTAACATGCCTCTAACATTGTCAGGTAAATATTCTGATATTGCTATAAAGTATGTGTGGCATTATGACTTACACGAGCTCTTGTTTTGAGTTTTAATCGCGGTTTCCATTGATTCTTAACATTATTGTTCATAATGATGAAAATAATTACAAAGTCATTTGACGGGAAGTGCTCTACTTCAGAAGTTACCAAGTCATAATTGTTTACAGTGGTTTTGATAGGAACCAGGCCTCAAAAAGCTACGTAATGAAGTATTACATGAAATGGTGGTGAATACATTACCCAGTGCTTCAGAGATTATGACAGTTCTAAGATGAGATTTAGGCCTAGAACATCATTTTAAAACTCTGTTCATGGTGGAGAGGTACATGCAAGACTACTTCAGATTCACAACCTCTTGACCCATTACATATAAAAGCTCAGTAGGTACACGTAGGTTCACTGGTGGTTTTGAATAGTGAATAAAATGGGCAGGTATGTACTATAGTCATTGTGACTCCTTGTTCCTCTCACCACCACTGTAAAGAAATCTGTGGAATTCCTTTTTAAGGGCCAGGAATCTTTAGCCATTATCCTCTTACACATCATAACTTAGAGTGTAATCATGGGATTACGCTGGCAGAGAGAGATAGAGAGTGTGTGTGTGTGTGTGTGTGTGTGTGTGTGTGTGTGTGTGTGTGTGAGAGAGAGAGAGAGAGAGAGAGAAAGAGAGAGTTGATTCTTCAGTGAGAACTGGGTCAGACTTTTCTGAGGTGAAAAGGGCCCCTGACTGTAATTCTTCTTAAAGAAAAGGTGCTTCACTACCCAGCTAGCTCTGTTCTTAGGACAGAGAACACATGTGGGACCACTCCTGAGCTGGGGTGGGAACTGGAAGATGGTTATTACCATCTAATATGTAGGCGAGGTTCATCTTGGAGGCTAGAAGCATCTTCTTTGGTTCCTTTTTTAGCTGTCCTGTGGTAGCAGTGCTCTATGATGATGGTTGGTCCTTGGTTACTAGTAGAGATGGGATGGAATGCAATTAAACAGTGTTAATATTACAGCCTCTATGGCCAGCTGGGCTTGGTTTAGACTGGGGTTGTACAAAGCACTATATATCACTGTTATTATGATTGCAGAAAGGTCATAATATGCTAATGAGCCTGGTTATTAATCACAGATATGCACTGTAGCGCACTGAGCGATCTCAGATGTTCCTGATGAGTGTTTTGAGGGATCACAGCTATTCATACAGTGTAATAAGAGCATAAATATATCTTTGTGTCAAAATCTATCAGTCTGACGATCTGTAATCATGGCTGACCACACAAAACCATGAAATATGAAGCCAAGAAATGTTTGGTGTCTACACTTTGCTACTTCAGTTTGGAAGTGAACTCAATAGTCAAAACGTACCTGAACCCAGTCAAAGCGTATCCAGTGATGTACATTGGTAGACACTTTGTGATAAAGGAATTGAAACTCTAGCAAAGTACACATTCTTATGTTAATGCTTGTAGCTACTGTTTTGTGATATTTCAGGCGAAATTGAAACAGATTTCCAGTCCAGCATTTCCATCAGATATCGGCCCAATACGTAGGTACTGGGCTATTTTTTTTTTCCATATTTCCCCATATTGTGCAACCATGGCTTATTAGGAGTGCCAGCTGTGTCCAGGACAAGGGAAAGGACTGCAGTCAGAAACGGGGCCACTTTTATTAGCCCACATGGGATTGGAGAGTAGTGGGAGAATGAGAGAGAGTGCAGGAGGACAGAGATAAAGAGAGAGAGAGAGGAATGGTGGGATAGAGGGAGCGGATATGGAAGGAAGTGTGAGAGTGGAGTATTGAAAGAGTCAATGTGTACGGTTGGGCATAATTAGGGCAGCCTTTTGCCTCTGATTTCTAATTAGACATTCAGGGCAGCTCACCCTCCGCCGCTGGAGGCTCAGTGAATATTTTACACAGAGTCTAAATCAAAGTCCTCTCTATCCTCTCTCTCTCTTTCTCTTTTTCTCTCTTTCTGTATCTCTCCCCCACCCCCACTGCTGAATGGGGCAGGATGTTCAGGGGGAGAATCTGGGTTGCTATGAGTATTATGCAGCCCCATCGTTTCTCCGAGTGAAGGTGTGTATCTTAGGGCGCAGTGTGAAGCTGTGTGAGGCCCAAGGGATTCAACAACAAGGCCATGTGCAAAGACTTAAAATACGCCCCCACTTTTATATATAGTATAGATACTATCACGGTCTGGCTTTGTGTTCGTTCATTACATGATAGTTCAACCAATGTTTAAAAAATAAAAATTTACACAATTTCCTCCTTATCCTGAATGTAATAAAAACAATGATCTAAACTGTTTCAATTTATTTTTGGTTTTGAATTTGATTTTGCTGTGTAAAGTGACCTTGGGTTTGAGAAAGGCGCTATATTAATTCAAATGATGATGATGATGATTATTAAAAGTAAAAGAATGAATGAATGAATACTTTTTTGCATTTGACCTGGAGCTACAAGGTTAATAAATGTAATGAAATGCAGGTAATAGCAGCGTGAGAATCATGCAAACTACATGAATAATCATCACAATTACGTAAATTCCAATAGGACTACTGACATAGTGAGTATAGACCACTGTCACTTTTGGACATTAGATTTTTGGTCAACGCATTGCTTTAGTAAGAGCCGGTCTTCCTGAACCTGCCGGCCTCCAATAAGGAGCCAGATTAAGCTCTGAGATCAGTTTAAGACAGGGGATCCCAGCGCTTAATCTGCTTCTTTATTGGAGTCAGGCAAGATCAGGACGAAGGCGCCTGTGAGATACAGTAGGTGTTGAGAAGATAAGAGTGTGTTGTGGCATTAGCGGCGCCTCAGCGTGTGAGTGTGCTGTGAGTGGCGCAGTGTGCCAGAGTGTTGCCGCGAGGGTCGGTGATAGAGTTGGGTCAACACTCTCTCTGACTGTCTGACCCCTCAGGGTTCTACACTAATGCGTCTCTAATGACTGAGGTGTCAGTGGGGCCTACAGGGCCCTGAGGGCATCAAATGAACTAGAGGAATGAACCCCAAGCTAGTGCCATCCAATAAACTCCAACAAATCCAGAAACTGGGTTGTGAGCTGTACCTTGGTGTTATAGTTCTGGGCCTCCCACACTTCACTGTTATGGAATGTTTTCCACACTTCACTGTTCTAATTCACACAGTATGAATGAAGAGAACGTCATAGAGCAGTGCGTTCTAGAAGTGTTACTAGAACAATGTGAACAGGAGACAATGTTCCTCTTGGATAAAACACTGGTGCAGAACAATCTACTCTGTTCACACTCTTATAGAACATTATGTCCAATTCAGTTTATCTACAATGTTGCCAATTCATGTTGTTCTAGAATGTTTTTTTCCCATTCACTCTGTTCTAGAAAACACTACATAGTTCACTCTGTTCTATAATGTTCTCCCTGTTCTGTCTTCTTGTACATTATCTCTAATCCAAATCTAGAATGTCTACAAAAATCATTCACATTGTTCTAGAATATTATGACAGTATAAACAGTCTAGAATCTTGTCAGGCTGTTCTAGAAAGTTTTTTTTTTTTCATTCACACTGTTCTAGAACACACTACATAGCTCATTATATTCTATAATGTTGTCCCTGTTTACACTCTTCTTGAACATAATCTCTAATCCACATCTAGAATGTCTGTGATAATCTCCCCATTCACATTGTTCTACTGTAGAATATTATTGCAGTATAAACAGTCTAGAATCTTGTCATGCTATTCTAGAATGTTCTCTTCATATAGACTGTTCTAGAATGTTGTCTTCATGAATGTTTAATGAGTCACACCAGCCTAGTTGTTTAAGTTTAAATTAGCATTGGACAGTGAATGAACCAACAATACCAACTATTTTTAAGCAACCGTCAATTCTGTGAACAAAACAAATGTTGAAACCGAATTACTGTGCATTTACACTGTTTTAGAACTGCCTCTCCTGTTCACACTGTTCAGAAAGTTTCTCTCTTCATTCATATTCCTGTCAAATGTTTATTATAAGTTGTTTTTAGGAGTTATTAGTGGTGCACAGAACAAAAGCAAAAAAACACTTTTACCAGGATAGCATCCAAAATCAGCATACAGCATACTGCAGATGCAAACCCCAAGGCTTAGTACTGAGGTGAGACTTTTGAGGAGAAGAGCTGGCAGCTGCAGATGTGACAATAAGCATTTTGTATAAATATTTAGCCCGGTACTGGAATTTCTGTTGAATTTATATGCATCAATACACTGGAAAACCGTCTACACATTAATCTATACAAATGCTGGAATATACAGGTACTGATTAATCAATTACTTGCCTGTTTTTCCTCATGCATGTACTGAAGCATGAAGAGTCACTTGCTGATGCTGCAGATTGAAAAATGTCAGCAATGTTTGTTTCACCATTTCACCAGACGACAGCAGAATTGCATTTTGCAGCCAATGCTTTATGTGAGCTAAAGAGAAAACAGACTACAAACATGACTAATGTAAAGATTTTAAATATTTGTGCTCTTTTTATTGTTGTTATTGTTGCATGCCTTTTTAATTGCTCTTAAATTGCTTTTAAATTGCTTTTATTTTGTGTTTATGTATCTGGAAGTCACGGGTGGTCGCAAAAAAGCATTTCAATACACACCATACTGTGTATGACTATGTATGTGACAAATAAAATTTGAATTTGAAATTTGAAATTGAAATAATTTCATATTCATTTTTCAGGGATCCACACTTTGCACACCTCTGGTTTATATTCAAAGTCAAATTAAAGTTGCATTCAAGTGATGTTGGAAGTTAAAAGCAAAGTATTTTCCAGACTGCTTTGGATGGTTGTTTGTATCTTCGAACGAGCATATGAAGTAGAACTGTCTTTACTACTTTACTATGCAAACTCAAGAAAAAAGGGTATGACACGTGAAAAAATGTATATACAAGAAATATTCATGTACATATTAAACATATATTTATGTTCAACATCTTTGCGCATTAAAAAAAAAATCTGGAATTTGAGCTGTGAAAAGTGCAAAATTGTGTTCTCCGCTTGACCAGGGTTACCTACACTATTCCATACAACTGTGCAGAACCTAAAGGACATGAGACTAGGCAACTAGCATCTTTAGAGAATTACATTCTCTCATGCTTACTGCACTAAACAGATGAACGTAAATGCTTTTTAAAATGCAAAAAAGATTAGATATTGCACTAGATATTAAAATAATGGGTTTTTTTTTAAAGAATGGGCCATAAAACAACTTCATTTTCATTTTGGGGCATCTCTACTTACCTCTCTCTGCAGAGTGTGGCTAGAGTTAATAGCAGTAGGCTTATTCCTTAACAGAGTTATCTTTTATATGATATAAATCGTAGATATTGTAGATGTAGCATCTTCATAGTGTCATATATCCTCACGTTTACCTGGCTGATGCAGTTAGGCTTCTTGGAAGAAGAGGAACCTGTGCTTGTGTCGTCCTCATGAGAGAATGAGTGTATCGTACTTTCTGGCAGGAGGCCAGAGGATTAGCCCTGTTGTTCTGCATTTCCTAAACCCTGCGGTGCTGCCTTTACCCTGAAGCCTCTTCATGATTCTTATGAGCAAGAGGCCATGTGCCCCACTTTATGCTCAGGTGCTTGGGATTGGAGAGAAGCTGCAGCACATTTATAGCTACAATATCTATCAGATGCATGGAGGCTCAAGAGTCTTTCAGAGGAACACCTAAACCCCATGAACGTTATGAACGCGGATAACACAAATATTTGGCATACCTAGCCAAGACCAATAAATACACCTTTGGTCTCCTGTGGATGTGTATATATTTGTAAGGCATGTTAATCTGAACCAGCCTGGGACAATCTGACAATATGAATGCAGGTTCCTGTTTCAGGAAATTTCATAAATGCAGAGAATCCTACAACTCGTATCCTTTCGGTATTGAATGTATTTTCCCATGCTCAGCATTAGTATGTTTTACTCAATGGTTCACTTTGGAACACTAAACTTGCTGACGTTTTTATACAAGAAATGTTGTTTTCTGTGATGCTGTAGCCTGAGCTTTGAATACAAGAGCCAGTGGACAATGGCTTCAGTGCTTGTAAAGCTCTAAATTTGCTGTATGTTTATGTTTTTCCACGATATAGTATTGTATAGGGCTGTGCAATTAATCAAATGTCATTTCCAATGATGATTATGGCTTCCGAAATTAAAAAAGCCATCCACTTTTTGTTTAGCGAGATACTCCTCGGCTGTTTTTGTCTTTTGTCCCTTTTTTTCAGTAATCGTGGTTCATTATTGATCAATATAATGATATGGTTTTTCCCCATATTCAAGCAGCTCCTTGTACACGGCAAATGAAGCATCTAAATGATGTTTCCTTCAAAAACTCAAAAAGTTACCACTCGCAGTCAAATCTGACTTCACAAATCCCTTACTGTAGCTTAGAAAGTCTCATCCAGATTGTGGAGCCAGCTGTGCGTTCATGTTATGAAACATGCAGTGCCTCAGCTAAGCACTGCTTAAGCTTTTAAAGCCGCCCTGCCTCCACCCTTCACACCTCTGGAGCCTAAGCACTATTATACTGCCGCTTGGCAGTCCTATGGGACACAGGACAGTGTGTAGGATGCTGCTATAACCATTACATGCATGAGTGTTTCTCCAGCCACCCATACACATTCACAATCCATTTACTTATGTCTGACACAAAGTAATACACAATCTGCAATGATAGCATCGAACAGCCATAGCAGTGTATTGACAGTAAACTAGCTATGGGTAGATCTTTTCGTTGTCACCTAGACAATGGGCATCTGAAAGCAATGTTATTGATGCCTTATGATAAGAAAATGCACATATTTTTAATACAGAAATGGGGTGGGTGGGGCAATTTTGGGACAAATCTTTTGATCAAATCTTTTAAACCCCCAAAACAGTTTCAAGACAGTTCAACCCAGGAGGCCATGCTGCGTAAGCTTGCCACCCCCCCAAGCCTCAGCTCCTCTACAATATGAAAAGTAGCTACTAGTGGAAGTAACTTTTACATTATTTCTTAATGTCAGTTTACATTGACACCATCTACATTTACACTTCAAAGTGAAATGAGCAAATAATTCAAGAACAACTGTGTTTGCAAATACAACATCAGTCTCACTCACCCCTGATCTGGGCATTGACTCAGTTGTCCTATTCTAAACGTTTTGGTTACATTAGAGAAGACATTGATGGAACAAAACACAAAATGGAAACAAAATTATGAATATGAACTGAGGGATGTAATGTTAAAAAAATTAAATAACATTTATGTCCTCGCAATTCTACATCGATTATTTAAGCCAACAATAATGTCCCTTACTTTTTTCAATAATTTGTTTTTAGGAACCATACTAGGGTCTGCAGTCTGTATAAAATATGATGAAATTTCACACAATCTGCTACATTTTCGTCAACTCACACGTGCAAACACATATAAATTTGAAAATTTTAGGTCAAATACAGCGATGTAGTCATAAGCAAAAGCAGATTCTCCATTTTTTTAAAAACACTACACGCTGTAAAATTAATTAAAATGAACTGTGGAATGTACACACATCGATTTTAAAGTAGCACGTTGATACATTGGATCATGCACTATTTTGGTCAATGCATACAGATTGACTTATTGTTACACCCCTAATATTAAATGTTTGTTTTAGGCCAAAGAAAAATTTCATTTAGGAATTGATCAGGGCTTATCGTTTTCACTTTGTTACTGTCTAAATAAAGCCTCATGTATCCCAAATGCTAATGTTCCTCACATTCTAATAATGTTACAAAATGTTATGTTTTTCACCAATTATTGTCCATCGGTCACACAATGTAAAAAAAAAAATTTAATTAATAAATTCACATTTAAATACATTCAATTTTATGTCACTGATGATTTGTATAATGACTAGCATTGGAACACTTTTTGTCTGTACTTATTGTAAACTGACATAAATAGGTCTGTAATCACCAGGGACAGGACACCTCAGTTAGTAGAGGTTATACATCAAAGAGAAGACTGTGTTCTGAGAGAGGGAAGGATATCTGAATATGGAGCAGGGTGGAGATATTGGTGTGAGCAGTATGTACTTTGAGTGAAGGACTCTTGCTCTTTAAAATCCTTTATAATTCAATGAATAAAATATGACTCTCAGTTGAAAGTCAGTCACTGGGGCAAAACACCAGTAGCAGAAGTGAGGTAATGTGTTGAGGGTGAGGTGTGCTTTCTGAGTTGTCTGGGGTGGTGTTTTAGGGTTTCAGTTGAATGGATGTGTTTGGGCTGGTGTAAGCAGATTACTGGTTCTTAGGGCTTTTCCCACGTCCTGGAGAGCATTCGCTCTTGGAAAGACTGATCCCACCCCTCAAAAACCAGGACACCCACTTCATTGAACACATTTTAATAACATGTCTTATCCCACATATTCAGTCCCTCTTTTACAGAGACTTTGAGATTGTCTTATCGAACTGAAGCAATGTGACTCAGATAGATCGTTTTATTAATTACAGGCAAAATGTTTAAAAAGTCATGATTAATGGGAAAATAGAAATGGAAAAAAATGAAACCTAGATTTACTGTTGTTATTAACCTTAAAATATATCAGATTGAATAGTGGAAGAATAAATAAAGACATTAAGGTTTTATTAGTAAGTGATTTACTCATTATTGAAAGTCTGTAACTTGTGCAACTAAGTCATGAGGCTGAAAATTTTGTGTGGTGACTGGATTTTCATATTTTTTAGAGCAATCTCAAAGAGCAACAGAGTGACCAGCTACCATACATTTCAAGTTGGACATTTACAGTGACCAGCCAAAATTAGCTAGGGGTCTACTTTATGGAAATAATGAGGAATACAACAAGGCAGCTGTAGGAGTTAAGGTGGCACTTCTTGCCAAGTTCTGCAACCTTTTAACCATGAGCAAGGAATGTCCCACAGCAACAAGGGTTTTTGTTTCTCTTGCTTGTGTGACCACAGATTTCTCAGTGTAATCTACTGTAGAATAGATTTGTTAGCCTTTGGCAGTAGCACCTGATTTCATTTGTTGAAGGACTGATTAGCTGAAGCAGGTCCTGGATGGTAGCTTCACCGTATGCACTGGTCTTCTTCAAGGAGATGTTTTTCTATTACAAATAATCGTCCAGTGCCTGGATTTTCTGAGATGCTTCACACATTCATTCTGATTGGTTGATTGATTGTGATTGTTGCTAGACACTAGTACCAGATTAGGCCTAACTGGATTCCAATGCATCCTGTGCGAATACAGTCAGATCACTTTCATCTGTAAGACTTTCATCGTTGGTTTTGGCCTTTAAGCTTTTAATAAAGCAGTCCCTGTAGAGCAATGCTCTGCTTGAAGTGTGCGCCAGGGAAAGACTGATTCATGGTCGTCTCAGTGAAACTCTGGAATGAAAGATGGGTTCTTGGATCTTCAAAGAGATCAGCTGAGTGAGGCAAATTGAAGAGAGTGCTTGGGCATCAGTGAACCTGAGGTGTGACCAATGGCAAAAGTATGCATGTGAAGACAAGGCCCAGGGGAAGCGATAGGTTTTTTTTCATGTAATGTTTATTATTCAGTAGCTACAATGAGGATACTACACAGTATATGTAGCTGTGAGAGGGAGGAATGGAAACCTGGACTTCATCACTGTTGTCCTGGAATGTTTAAAGGGTTAAAGATGACCTGTGGGCAGGTGAGGGAACTATCTGAAAGAATGTCACGCAGCAGTTCTCCACTAGAACCTTATTTTGCAGGGTTATCATTTTCAGCAGCGCTGTTGCTAGGCACATCTGACCTGGTGAACGAGGGCGTGACCTAGTCGTTTCAATTCAGACATCTAAGTCTGAGTCAGTCACCCAAACACTGTGGCAACGGGCAGCCCCACCTCCCCCCAAACCCCACCTCCCCAATGCCAGCGCCCTAGGGGTGAAAGGTTATTGGCTGCGCAGTCGGAAGTGCCAGCCTGCGATATGCCACTATTTTTAGTAGGGGATTTTCAGTGTTGTTGCCATGCAGTGGTTTGGCTTTCGCCCGTCGACTGTCTTCTTCTTTCTCTTCCTCCTATCCTCTCTCTCTCTCTCTCTCACCCTCTCCCTCTCCCTCTCTCTCTCTCTCTCTCTCTCTCTTCCTCACGGCTGGTGTGTAGTTCTCTCTCACGATGCTGTTTGACTCTCTGACTGTTGTGACGGTGAGGAGAAGTGTGAGTGTGACGGATCTGTGAGCTTCACTCAAGCAGAAAAATATAGGTCACACTGTAAAGCATGCCCAGAGCAGAGAGAGGGGGAGAGAGAGAGAGAGAGAGAGAGAGAGAGAGAGAGAGAGAGAGAGAGAGAGAGAGAGAGAGAGAG
>JBBIGC010000018.1:17256150-17270745 GCA_037576955.1 Lepidarchus adonis
GTGTGTGTGTGTGTGTGTGTGTGTGTGTGTGTGTGTGTGTGTGTGTGTGTGTGTGTGTGTGTGTGTGTGTGACTAACACCCCACTACACATAAATCTTTGCAGCCTGGATCATATTTGCAATAGTGTTGTGCAGCTTTTATATAACTGTCTTGCAATGAAAAAAAGAAAACAGGAGCAAAGAAGCTCAGAATATTGTTGCATCTGCCTTATCACTGGAAATGGCTTCAGAAAGAGAGTTCCACCATGAGTTGAGCAGCATGATTGGAACCCAAAAATATGGGATAACATGGAACATGGATAGCAATCAGGCAGGTATTTCACTTTTTTCCTTTAATATTATTGCATATGTTACAGAAATCACATCCATAGTATTATAATCAGAACGTTAATAAAAGCGTGAGATGGGCAGGCTGAAGTACAGCCTCCACATGGTGGGGTTAGTTTTAATCAAGTGTCATCTACTTCTCCCCAGGAAAACAGTGGGATATTAGAAAAAAAAGTTGCTATTGAGTTTGTTTTTTAAAAATATACTTAAGATTCCAGTGAAGAAATAATGTAATTATCCAAACTGCCAAAGTCAGTCGAGTCAAATTAATGAGAATTAATTTGCTTTCTTCAAGATTTGAGTTGCAATGTCCATGTCTGCATTCTGAGTGAGTCATGTTTTTTGTTTTACTTCTCCATGTTGCCTTTTCCACTAGACTACCACCCTCTGAGAGTGAGTTTCTTTTGAACAATCCTTTGAATTGTTGGTTATTTGAGTAGTGTAGTTCTAAACTGCCTGGGACAACAGATCTAGTAACATACATTGCATCTATAAAATGAATTCAATCAACAATAATAAAGTTCAGTGAACATTGACTTAAATTTTAAATAACATGTTATGTTGTTATTTGTAAATCAAGTCAGAACAGTTTTCTTTCCACCTGTTTTCCACCCACACTACCCACTCATTCTCCGTTCCATACACCACACAGTCCATAATGCATTGCTCCCCACACAACACTCCACTGGAAACCAGAAACAAACAAGTTGCCAAAATTAACATTGGTTAGCAGTTAGCCTAGCCATCACGGTTGTCCTCGATGCACCAAAATATGTAGACTGTGTATTGTAAAATAAAAGCGGTTGTAGAGTTGATCTTGTCAAATGCAGCATATGATTAACTTTACTAAGTATAACCTCACAATCTAGTTGTTATATTCTGGCAATGCTGAAAACAGCTCTGCACTGCTCCATCATACACTCATGACAATCATCCGTCTACATGTAAATTCTTCAGTATAAAATTAACAACAATGAAATGCAAAAATGACTAGGCTGTTTTCAAATCAAATCTGTAAATGTCAAATGTAATGTTGGACGCGTTCATTTCGGACATTACAGACGTTGCATGGAGCTTAAATTCTGGAGTGTAGTTCTTGTGTTGTGGCATGATATTGCTTAGTTCAAAATTTGATCAATTTAATTGTTTATGCTTAACTACGGTATAATGTCACTACCGGCATGTCAAGTTAGATACTTTACTTCAGATCGGTAAATTCACTAAGGCTGCGGTTAATAACATGGGGCGACTAAGTGTTTTAAAACATAAACGAGCATTTCTGTGCCTTATATAATGGGGCGGCCTATGATTGGAGAAATACGGTAACTGTTTGGGGTATCTGTGACACACAGTTTAGGCCAACAGTACAGGTAGTTCTGTCTGATTTGCTTTGGTTTTATCTCCTGTCTGTAATGAGGACCGTTCTCTAACAGTGATACGCTTGCTACTCTTCATTGCCAGGATGCAAGCAGACAAAATATGTGTAATGCTCACATATGGAGTTGATATCAAACACCCACACAAAGAACAGGCTAGTGTGTGTGTTCACTGTGGACTCTTCCAGTTTGTCACCGGACAACTAGAGGGAGGGAGACTGAAAGAAAAAAAAAGAGAGTGGTCTTTCTCCAAGTTGTGGATTTGAGGAGCAAATGTTAGGGTTAGATGTAGGGTCACTCCTGAAAAACATTTGTGGCCTTGGCTAATACTAAACACCTGTGAGAAAAGGGGGCGGGATGGAGAGTGCTTTATGCGACGATTTGTTAAACAGATGGTAAATAACCCAAACGTCTCCATTTGGCTCTCGCAGTCGCCTCGGCTCACCCCTTTCTAACCCCTCCTCTCTCCTGCTGTCTCACTTAAAGGCCCAGCAAGTAATATTTTCATTTGGCTTGTAAGTGTGTCGTTGCATGCATCTGGTCTTACAACTCACCATGACATTAAAAAACAAAGAGACAAGCAGGGTGAGCGACCCGTTAGCCAGTAAAGCAGTTTCTCCATGGCCTACAGTCCCATGTGATTTATAACAAGTTATTAAAGTAGCTACAAGACAATGATCAGCATCCTAATGTATGTCTATACTGTTGGAATATGTAGATTTGTGTACGTATGTCTTTTTATCAGTGTATTTTAAGAATCATATGAACTGTGGAGAATGCTGAAATATCATAAGAGTCATACAGAAAAATTACATAAATATATATATGTACTTGCAAAACAAACAAAAAAAACTGTGTGGAGAGCGGCTGTTGTATAGTTTATTTTGTTCAAAGTATAAGCACTTTAAATTGTACCCACAAATGTTCAATGGTGGTCTAAACATAGGTGGGCAACTCTGGTCCTGAAGGGTCAGTGTCCTTCACAGCTTTGTAGTTCTCCTCTTCACTCAGAAAACCTGCCAAATGACAGGTGAGTTGAACCAGGTGTGTTTGAGAAGGGGAACTACCAATCTGTGCTGGACACTGCCCCTCCAGAGTCCAGCTCCAACAGAGTTGCCCACCCCTGGGTCTGTAGATTTTATACATTTTATGAAATATGCCCCATTGTTGGGAAAGCTTGTTCAGCTTTCCCAACAATGGGGCACATTTCATTAAAATGTAAAGCTATAAAAATAGGAGAATGTTATGTTCTACCTACACTACAGAGGCTAAAGATCACTGCAGCAACAGTGGAACGGCCCCTTGTGACTGTTTAGTACAGTGTAGTTATTACGGTAAATTTCTGTAAACAATCATGCGCTGTATTTTAACACTGCTTACAGAAAAAAATTAGCATTTGTACAAAAACATGTTATTTCACAGATAATCCCTCTATTTTAATAGGTGTTTTAATAGGTGTTAGTGTTTCCATTATGTTCAAATATAGTGTCAGAGTAAAGTAGTTTTTACAGTAAAAAATCAGTATTTTAAATTAATTAAATATCTGTAGATGTACAGCTTTTTAACAATATTGACAACAAACTTTTACCGTTAACTAGCTGTACTGCTGACAGTCATTTAACCGTTTTTACAAATTATTTACCACTGTTATGTAATTCTTTTGTACTTCTCTCGTGTACGAGGTATATTTAAAAATCTCTTTCCTCTTTTCTTCCTTTGGTATTAGGCTTGAATTGTTCTATAAAAGAATTTCCTTAAGCATTGTATTACATGGTTATGATACAAATGTTTTCCCCCCCTTTGTTTTGTTTTTTTTTGCCTAAGAGCTCCATCCACATTCTCAGGAACATTCACAGCACATTTTATTGACCCAGGCTGAGTAGCTCATATCTTATTCTGAGTGATTATCTGATAAAAAGTCAAATATTTATTCCAAATGTAACCAATGATCCCGACACATTTGGTATCTGAAGTTTGCTTCTTTAATTTTGCTCTGGAGCTTTGATGCTAATGTAGCCAACAACTAATGAAAGCCATCACAAATTAGCACGGTGCAGACTGCATGAATCCCCCCATCCCCACCCCCCTTGTTTAACTATTGCTTTCAGGCATTATGTAACAAATATTGCTTTAATTAAACCACAACAGAGCCAATGGTACAAGGTGTGCGGTAGGAGGTGAGGGGTCGTTTAGGGTCGACACCAGGGTGATGGCTCTGTGATTGATGGGTGAATGGTGGAGCCCAAACACAGCAGGGAATCCTCCCCTTTCTCTCTCTATCTCTCCCGTCTGTCCTGTTTCTCCCCTGCGTGTGTGTGAATGTTCTCTCCGGGCTGTGGAGAATTCCAGGAAGGGGCCGGAGATGTACTCAGCTCTGCTCTCCAGCTGAACTTCCCTCCATTCAAGTCCACATGCTCAAATTAAACTGCAGCCCCTTCGCTCCGATGCAAATCCCAGATGACCAAACCCTTCGGCCACTCACAGGCAGGCCCAGCGACAGCCTCGGTGACCAACAGGACACAAGCCACAATACAATCACACATTATTTCCCATTTAATCACATGGCTGTACTGGGGTTTGGGGTAATGATAAATATGTTCTGCAAAGCCACAGGATGAGAGAGAAACATGACCTGATGCCTGATTAAGGGCAGTAAAGCTTAGCCTTTCTTAAAGCTTCCTCGTGTGTAAGCCAAAATTTTTGCTTCTAGTTATTTACAAGAAATATCTGATTAGATGGCCAGGGCGCATTCATTTCAGAGAAAACAGAAGCATGAATTATGTAGAGCGTGCGCACACACGCACACAGTAATTCATAACTTTTTTGAAGTGAAAGTGACTGTTGTTGTGAACACACTGGATCACAAAAAGTGCTCCACAATGAAATGTGACCTCCGTATCTAACCCTGGACAAGTGGAGCAGTGGGCAGCTATCAGCAGAACCTAGGGCGCAATTTAACTGGGCGGTACATTGCTCAGTAGTACCTGGTTTGGATCTTCAACCTGCAACCTTTTGATCACGAGTTCCTAACCATTAGACCACCACTGCTCTTTTATATATGAATTATATGTATTATTCATAATTATTATTAATTTGTGAAAAAGCCACCAGCTGGGTAGAAATTCTATCAATTGTGTTGGGTTTTTAAATCTTTAAAAAATACAGTAAAAAGGTGAATAATTTAAAATTTGGGGTGAAAAGTAAGCTCCCTCTCTCTCTATCTTAAAAAATACAGTGAAAAAGTTAATTAAAAATTCGGGGTGAAAAACAAGCTCTCTATCTTAAAAAAATACAGTAAGAAAGGTGAATAATTAAAAATTTGGGGTGAAAAAAAAAGCTCTCTATCTTAAAAAAAATACAGCAAAAAATGTGAATAATTTAACATTTGGGGTGAAAAGTAAGCTCTCTCTCTTGTCTTTCAGCAAGGCTGATTTTAATCTAGTGCACCTTTGAAATGTTGATGTGGTTAGTGGTGATAGTGTTGCATGGTGGAGAACCAGGTTTGAACCTCGCTGTGGATGTAGAAGCCTGGAGGAGACAGCAGAACACAGAACCACACCTGCCTGGGTTAAAACAGGCCTTAAAGCGGAGGCTGGTGCTGGAGCAGGCGAGTGTAGTCCGTTTAAATGACAGTTTTTACATAAGAATAGCGCCCAGAGAGAAGCTGTGCTTCAGTCCATTGGTTTGCAAATCAACCCGGAGTCCTTGATCCCTCTGGATAATTCAAGGCAGACGAAAAACGGTCTCGGTTTTCAGCAATAAGCTCTTAGCCTGCAGAAATACACGAGAACCAAGCGTGAAATAAAGGTTTCTGCTTCACTTTAGTTGTAAAAAAAAAAAAAAAAAAAAATCGACCTCCAGAGTAAAGGGAATACGTTACTTGCTTCAAAGCATCACGTTGCGGTGACACGCTGAGGAAAGTTTCACTCAAAGTGTTAAGCTAAAGTGGCTAAAGGTAGAAGCGCCCGCGTTAACGGCTACCTGCTGTAAACAGACGCCACCAAACCTTGAGACCTCAGACTGAACGACACCACACAATAACGGTGTTAACACATGTCGGTTAAGGAAATAATTTATCGATGGAGCTTTTTAATTAATGAAGAGCCGTAAAACGAAACAATTGGTCCGTTCAACTGTAAGGAAAAAGTAAGGAACCGAAAAAAACTACTCTTCTCTCACGGCGCGCACCCCTCTACTGACGTGTCGAATGGTGTCGTCCATAGTCGAGCGCTCTGAGCTCAGTCGACCTGCTTCAGAAGTGAGGTGGAATAGTTCAGTGGAGTGTACGGAGAGGGGTGCACATCACATTAAAATCATTTTATTGTACTAGAATTTGCATTGCAATGGAACTGATGTCCAGCACAGCGCCCACCGCTCTGCCAAGGAGCTGAGTGATGCTTTTTGCTTCCCCTGCGGTATCTGTTCTGAGGAGTTTCCAGGAGGTTGATGCAAAAGTGTGTAAACGGAGCTTTGTCTGAACTCTTTAAACCCAGGGAGCGTGACTGAGGAGCACTGGCCTTTAATGAAGGGACAAGGTAAGAGACATTGACACGATTTCTCTGGTAACCCTAAAAAAAGCGTGGAACTTGTGTTTTTCCCTTAAGTGTTTAGTTAACTTTTAGTGGGCTGGTTAAAATGTTCAGGTTAGTGTGTAAATGGGAAGTGGGTAAATGTGGAAATTGAGTTTTTGGCTTAAGTTTCAGAGCCTCAGGTTTTGACAGTTATATATATATATAATACACACACACAGTTTGTAGGAGTGTAACAGTAGTGAAAGTGCTTGTGTTGGAGCTACACTGTGCCACACACCCAACAAGGTGAATGTAGAGCAGCTGCAGGAATGTTTCTGCACTTACCCAGAGATGAGTATGTTTGTGTGAAGCCCTGCAGTATTGGAGAACGGTATGGAAACAGACAGTCTGAACAGAAGTTACTGTCCACTTTGTCACTGTGTGTGCTTATTGATACTCATTTATCAACAAAAACCATCAGCCTTTTTGATTAGACAGTTGTGTTTTCTGTGACTCGTCCTGCCTGCAGTTGATCTGGGAGATGTGAATTTTTCCGGTTTGAGTCATGCTTTTCTGTTTAAAACCGCACACGAGCTGAAGTTGTAGACATCTCAAGGAACGGCCATACTGTGGAAACGCCAACACATTTGTTTTTGACGCAGAGTGATGTTCATTGGTCAAATCTGGTCTTGTTCGTGGGAGCAGCTTTTTATGACACACACTTCTGTTTGTCTAGCCACAAGCTGCGGATGCATCTGTACAAAGTCCTCCTCCTTCAGGATGCCCAGCCTTCCTCATTTCCATCCCTAAGGGGCAACAGACCTGATGAGAGGTTCGTTGTTTAATATTTCAGGTGCTTGATCCAAGCCAGGTGTGACCAGGTGAGGCATCAAGACTGGGAAACCTTCCTAACACATTCTGAGACCATTCAGATTTATTCAAAGGAAAGCAACCAGGATCCATCAGACACAATCATTTATAAACAGTGACTGTAGCAGCACGTAAAGTGAATATATGTAGCAACATTGCATTTATTGTGTAGTGAATACATGCAGTGCTTTGGAAACTAGCCTACATTAGTAAAGAGCTTGAGTGTAATGGGCATGAGGTTTCCACTCTGACCTGCATGAGCTGATAGTGGTGTTTGCTCATAGTTTTAAGGGTGATGATTTTCACAGTGAGCTGTGCTCAGAGCTGTACTCAGTGGGGAACTTTGAGGCATTCTTTAGCAAGAAGGTGTGCAGTGTTTGAATTTTAGCTTGTCAGCTCTGTATGATCTTTGTTTTGATGGCTGAGGAGGTTGTTGAGGAATGTCTAATATTTGACCTTTTTCAAGAGTCCACTATAAAAGTGTTTAACTCTACACTGCACACCAGGGGTGCATTTATGTTCCCCGACCATTTCTAAACCTAAGGTTTAAACATAAAAACAATAAAGCACAATCTTGTAAGCAGTGGTCCTATCATCAGGTCACAAAATCAATGCCCTGTGAAGCCACACCAACCCGTGACCAAGAATCAAAGAGAATACGGTTGGCCTCCCACTATCACTCAGCGTTATACTAGCCAGCATCGGCGTCTGTCAGCTGACGCTCAGCATGATGGTAACCAGCATGGGTGTCTGTTAACTGGTGTTACAGAATTGGTGGTTAGTGTTCTCCAAGCATCTTGAGCTGGTCAATGATGTTGCTTTAGCAGCAATTGAAATTCAGAAGCTTGTGGAAACGCATTTTGTGATCGGTGGAGCCCTAGCTTGAGAGAAAATTGTTTAATTTGGATTAAATTGAAAATGGAACATGATTCAGTTATGTTTCTGAACTAAAAGTACTTTAAGTGTACGTTTGAGGAAACCACCCCCAATGGTAGCATTTAAGATAAGATAAGATAAGATAATCCTTTATTGTCCCACAAGTGGGAAATTTCCCATTGTTACAGCAGCAAACAGAGTATTAAGAAAAAACAATATGTAAAACATACTTATTACGGGTGAGATAAAGTAAGGCTAAAAATAAAGTAATAATATACTAATACAAAAAAAGATATAAAAAGTATTCACACACAACAAATAATGCAAATGTTGAAAGTAAAAGTGTTTTTGTACTTTTTGTAATTAAATAAACTTTACAAGAACGTCAGCATTTTGTAATTTTATCAATTCAGTTAGAAATGACCACTTTATTGCAGTTTATCCTAAGTGCGCTGCCTGTTCAGTAGAACTACTGTTGAACATACTGTCGTTTTCAGCTCATTCATTTAAACCTGTGGAAAAGACAACAATGCGTAAGTTACGACTGTGTGAGGGCTGCACCGTATGTTTGCTTGGCCTGTCCAGTCATTTAAGAGGGGGTGCATTGTTGCCTAGTTGGAAGGAGATTATTGAAGTGTTTGGAAAGCTACCTAGAAACCAGTCTCTCTCCTGTGGCTCACAGCCAAGCCTGGCTCTCACTCTGTAGTGAAGGGAAGCTTAATGTGAGTTTATCTTGTTGTCAGGTTAATGAATCAATTATCAGTGCTGCGTCTGTGCATGTGACTCTTTTAGTGAACATCCTTTATTTAACATATTTTTCTGTAAACTTCCTCAATCAGTGTTCCTGACAGAGCACAGAGGAAGAGTGGAGATGTATTAGAAGGACTCAGTGGAGATTCTTCCAAGCTTGTGGGTTGCTTTCTAGATTTATTAACAACTCCCTACTCCCCTCTATATGCGTAACTTAAATGGTTCTATAGGTTTTTACTTACAACCTGCGCAATATACTATAGCATGCCAAGAAACGTTTTTGTGTATACATTGTTAAAGGGTGCCAATGAGTTGCATATGTGTAACATGTGTAAACATGTGTAATATCAAAATAATTATTGCCTAAGGTAATGAGAGCAATTGCACTGATTTGATTAGTAATTACATTAATACATATTTATAAATCTTTAAGTTCATCTAAACCTTTTATTTATCCTTTAAACATTAAAAAAATGTCTGCACACTATAAAATGTATTTTTCAAACATGTTTTTTTAATGGCGTCATGTAATCACTTTTTGTGGCACCTGTTTTTAACAGTACATGTAAACTAGATTCATGTGGTCTTTAGAATCAATGCACCAATTGAAATCAATATGCAGTATCTTTATTCCCATGGTGTATATGTAAGGTTTGTTCAGAATGGTTGACCTGTTTACTGGTTTTAGGGTGTCCAACATGAATTCTAGACTTAGCTGTATGTAAACAGAAGACAGTAGAGTCATTGTCCACATAATCAGCTGTCCCTTCATGACATAGTCTTCATACATGACAAACATAGCTAACGTTGATGGGCTGCTGTTAAGTGACCATGTGTTCTCCTAGATAAATTAGCTGCCTAATGAAATTCCAGGTCAGGGTGTGAGCGCTGTTTAGTCTTCACTCAGTCAATGGGACATGCTTGTAAGAGAAGGTTTTGCTGAGATTCTGTGTAATCTCTTTGCTGACTGCTGGGATTTTAAAGCCCGTGACATGTGCCTTTGTAAGCAAGTCTGACTTTATCAGTTTGTCTCTGTTTATGCTGTATTGATTTGCCTGTGATTAGGGGATGTTGCACAGTCAGAGCAACTTCATGTCTGCTAGAAATTCCCAGTAAGTACACTACAAAAAAATTGTAAAGCAAAGGAGGTTTTTTCTTAAAGTTTTCTGGAACAAGCAGTTGAAACCAGCTGCTTTAGACGTTGCTCTTCAGAAAAAAGGTGAAAAACAGAATTGCTTGGAATGACCCAAAAAGAAGACTTTTCAAGTGATTCATCTTTGGTGATAGTTTGGTGAAACTCCAAATAACGTGAAGGTAAAATAATATTTTATGTGGAAGATTATTCCCTTGTAATATGTTAATATTTATTCAGCATAGTAGTGTATATATTACTTTTGTATCTATTACTGTTATATCTAGGTTAGATTAAAAGGCTTCTTACCGTATATCTTACAATAATAGCCCCGGGGTTTATTAAAAAAATTATTCTGAAGACCCATCATTTAAAACAGACCGGCGGTTGTTGGAAACATGCTATTATTATTATTATTATTATTATTATTTTTATGTCCTCCACCAGGCAATCATTTACTTCTGGCACTTTTTTCTTTCCGCCGTTTTCCCAGTATCAGTCATCTGCTTGCGCCATTCTCGGATACGTTTTGGATCCACCTCAAAATGTTGTGCAGCTTCTTCGCCTGAATGTTCTTTTGCATATGTTACCGCACAGAGTTTGAACGCTAAATCAAATGACAGTTTCCTTCCCATCACTCACACTACATCACCCTGTGGGGTTATGACTGACATGAAGACCAAAGGGCTAAATGTACACAAAGAAATTTCATTTACACTTTCTCCCTTCCTCGATAGCATCTGACGACAAAACTTTTTTTATATGAAAAGGTACTTACAGTATAATTCACTGCAGGAGGGCGGAGCCCAGGTGGTACGAAAAGAGGATTAGCGAATGGAAAATGCAGTGGGTCATTGGAGATCGATGTTTACTACAGACCGGCACTTAAAGGGGACTGGCTACTATTGGCTACTATTGGGTCTATTTGTCACAACATCTCTTCAAACTCGAAGTTTACTGGAAATGGGCATCAATAAGAGACGGGCCACTAGTAAAAACAAACATTTTGAAAATTCATAGGCTTTTATTTCAGTAAATGGTTCTTTAGACAATGTTTTTTGTTAAGCTAAAGCTAAAGCTAATGTGTCTCTCCTGTGGCTCACAGCCAAGCCTGGCTCTCACTCTTTAGTGAAGGGAAGCGTAATGGAAGCTTAATGTGAGTTTATCTTGTTGTCAGGTTAATGAATGCATTATCAGTGCTGCATTTCTGCATGTGACTCTTTTAGTGAACATCCTTTATTTAACATATTTCTCTGTAAACTTCCTCAATCAGTGTTTCTGACGGAGCACAGAGGAAGAGTGGAGATTCTTCCCAGCTAGCTTTTTGCTTTCTAGATTTATTAACAACTCCCTACTCCCCTCTATATGCGCAACATAAATGGTTCTATAGTGTACCAATTTTTTACTTACAAAATACCTGTTCACTAAATGGTTCTTTAGAGAAGTTTTTTTTAAAAAAATGAGATATATGACATTTTTTGAGGAACCTCTGAATACAACAAATGTACTTGGGAGTAAATGTCAGATTGGCAAAGAATCATTATGTAATGGTTCTTTAAGCATTTGCATTCACAAAATCTTTTCATAATTGTGCCAAAAGTAGAACTTTTGTGGCATTGCTCAGATAACTTTTTGTTGAACCCTTTTTGAAGAGTGTATTTGTGTCTGTAAGAAACTATGACAACACATACAACAGTAAAGGCAGCACACAGTAACACATGGAGAAGCTTCAGCTCTGAATACTAATCCATTTTACTATGACCAGCATAGACATGCACACATAGCAGCACTCTGGGGCAGATTTTTATTTTTACATTAAGGGTACAGGACAATGTCTCTGTATGTATCATAAAAGATCTTAAGATATTTTGTCTTAATAATTTCATTGTGTCTTTTATTATGTTTTATACAAATGCACAGGTTATCTGAAGTGTGACCCAACTTTTTGCATAAATTTGCTATTATGCAATTGGCTGTCAGTTTGCTTCCTCTTACAGGGCTGATGTAATCCACTGTGGTGTGTTTGACTATGAGCTCATCCCCATTGACTGAT
This sequence comes from Lepidarchus adonis, assembly GCA_037576955.1. NCBI lineage: Eukaryota > Metazoa > Chordata > Actinopteri > Characiformes > Lepidarchidae > Lepidarchus > Lepidarchus adonis. The sequence goes on from JBBIGC010000018.1 coordinate 17,268,045, forward strand.
CAGTTCGTTTCCTTTAACAGGAAACATGATCTTGGTCAGTTTCAGTCTAATACACCTGATGCCCATTTGACTCAGATGACACAAGTGGGATCCATAACCCTACTATGTGCACTTTATTTTCCCCATGCACATCCGAGCCACATTATTTACTCTTCTTGAGCTTAATCAGGTGTGTTAGAGTCAGAGTCAGTAACTTTTTGTTATGCTGCTAAAGTGCAATTATACTGGTACATAAATTATCATGGAATAAATTATTGCATAATTTGCATTATGTATAAGTGTCAAAATGAAAAAGAAATAAGAAAAGAAAGTGTATAAATTAGAATAAAGGTTTTTTTTCATTTTCTTTCAAAAAAATCACAAAATTATGGCAAAAACATGAAGGTGTGGACACAGCAGTACTGTTTTTGAAGTAATGCACCTTATTGTTGTATAATGATTAGCATATTAGCTTGTGCATGCTTGAATAATATATTAGGACACCAGCTTTGGTTTCAGAAATGAACATTTTATGTGCTCTATTAAACAACAATAAAGAAACAACATTAATATAAAACATATTTCAATTTCTAAATGAACAGAGATGAGAAAAACTGAATTTTGGAGTTCATTACAAGTTATATTCATATCAGAAGAAAATATCTTATTGTTTAAATATCCTTCACTTTACACAGCTGTGCCCTAAAAAAGAATTGGAAATGAAGGAGACGTGCACTCATAATTTGATACACTACTTGCTTTTGTGACTGAGAATGGGATAGATGGAACTTGGGATTTGGTTCTGATCTTAGCGCTCAGTTGTTTATCCTGATGCTGCTTTTTCACTGACTCATCATGAACTTCAGCTGCAGTCATATCTAGGAGCATTTTATTTGACCAGGCACAGTGAATACCAGGATGCAGTTGCTGTATCTGCTGAAATGCAGGTTCAGCTCATGCCTTAGGCAGCTGCACGAGCATAACTTCAGCAGCTCACTTGTGCTTATACGTCACAATATGGGCCCTGTGTTATGGAGAGAGGCTGTCAGGGGGCTTAGTCTTCTCTGATATGATTGTTTGAAGGAATTAGGCTCATCTGGTGGAAACAGTGATCAGAAATGGGCTTCAGTTTACTGTTCGCTTGATCCATCCGCTTTCCCCAGCCCCCATCATACATGCACTCACACACACATACACAGAGAGAATCCTTCCCACTGGCTTTAAATATTCAAATGTGGTTCAGATTTGCATCTGTATGAATCCAGCTGCTCTGTGCTGTGGTGGTGTTGTTGTTTTTTTAAACGAACCCACTCACTTTCCGTTCTTATGTGCATCCCTCTGTAGCTTCAAGCACCTCACTACTTCTTAATTTATTCATTTATCCTTGTTCCCTCCTCTTTGATTCTCTCTTCCAGTCTTTCCTGTTTGCTTTTAATTTATTAATCCCTTTTCTCGGTTTCTTCCAAAGCAGCTATGAAATCCTTCCTCATAAATGTTTACATTTTGAAAAATATATGACTTCATACTTTATACCAAACATGTATCAAGGCTCCCTGCGTTGCCTCCCCCATATCCCTGTTTTTTTTCTCTCTCAGACATTTCCATGTTACTTTTTGTTGTAGAAGCCTTTTCTCCCGCTGTACCTGCTTGGATTCATTGCTGTAGCGTTCTGAGTGCTGTGAAGAGTTCAAAGGCTGGAAAAGAGCAGTAAATCCTCATCAGGCAGCTATAAAAGAGCCCACAGTGCTGCTGAGGATAACACTCTGATTTAAAGCAGCTCCCGCTTTCTCTAGCAGACCTTTGAACAGAACATGTTATAGATTTCTAAATCCCCTTGCAGCGTTTCTACTTCTGTTTATATATTTAATCAAGTGGGACCTTGAGTAGTGGTCAGTGATGCTCATGGAACACAGAATATTAAAGGAGTGCTTAATGAAATGAACTGAAATCACTCCCAGATTAAAACAGTAACAGCCGCCATCTTGAAGCCTGAATTTTTTCCAACCTTTTTATAGACATAGAAAGTCATACACTGTCAGAAATCGTATAAGCAAGTCTGTTTGAGATTACAGAGAAAATGAATAATGTAGCCACATCTCTACTCATGTCCTGCAGAAGAATAGGAATACACTCTTCTGATGATATTTCTTCAAGTTGGGAGAAACTTTTAAAGTATTGGGGTGATTGGGTGATATATATATATTATATTAACAATGTAGTTTTATGACAAAACTAAAGAATCGGTGTTTAGACACCAGATGTGTTGGCTGATACATAACAGCTAAGGTAGAAAACTTTTTTTTTCTTTTGTTTATTAATTAGTTTTTCTTCAAGGAACGCAGTTACAGCTCTTAATGAATGTTTTAAATTGGTAACTTTGCAAAAGCATGAAAATGAAATGGAACAGTTACACTGAAAGTACATAGGTGAAGGATTCTGCATTATACTGGACACTTGTTCTTGTTGTGGAAGTAAGCTGAACTGTAACTGAAAGTATATTTCTTTGATGAACATTTCTAAAAACATTTTCTGTATTATATGTGGGTGCATTTTCTGCATAATATATGACCCACCTGCTGTAACAATGGATGTATATTTAATATGTTGCTTGGCAGCATAGCTGTTTTGGAAGAGGATACAGGAGCAGGGCTTTGTAGTGTGATTGCACTGTTATGTGGTTAGCTGTAACTCGTCATGCTCATGTTAAGGGTGTTGTACCCCC
>JBBIGC010000018.1:17270845-17286816 GCA_037576955.1 Lepidarchus adonis
GACGCCCCGTGTCGCCCTCAGTGCCTGAAGTGGCCTGGCGGGGCGCTGTGGGCACACGGCGGCGTGCGACCCTTACACAACCTCTGGATATGACGCTGAGCACGTACACTCAAATTCTTTGGTCAACCATCGTGAGGCCTGTTCTCAGTGGAACCTGTTCTATTAAACTGCTGTATGGTCTTGGCCACTGTGCTGCAGTTCAGTTTCAGTGTTTGGCATCCTTCTTATAGTCTAGGCCATCTTTATATAGAGCAACAATTCTTTTTTTTAGATCCTCAGAGAGTCCATGAGGTGCCATGTTGAACTTCCAATGACCAGTATGAGAGAGTGTGAGAGCGATAACACCACATTTAACACAGCTGCTTCCCATTCACAGATTTTCACTTAGGGGTGTACTCACTTTTGTTGCCAGCAGTTTAGACATTAATGTCTGTGTGTTGAGTTATTTTGAGGGGACAGTAAATGTACAGTTATACACGCTGTATAACTACTTTACATTGTATCAAAGTGTCATGTCTTCAGTGTTGCCCCTATGAAATAAAATAAAATATACAATATTGGACAGATGGTTTTAATATTATGGGTGATCTGTGTTTATACTGGTGTATACAAAACATCCAGTTCCTCCATTAATTATCAACTTCAGAAAGTCAAAGGTTGATGAGTTTGTTCTGATCTTTATCAACAGTGACAGAGTAGAGAGCAAGGGTGTACATATTTCAGACGACCTAACCTGGAGCACCAACAACACTGCTCTGGTCAAGAAAGCACAACAGTGGTTGTTCTTTCTGAGGACGCTGAAGAAAGTTGACCTATACCAGCAGATGCTGCTATAGATGCCCCACAGAGAGCATGCTAACATACTGCATCTCTCAGCACCTGATAAGAAGGCTGTTCAATGGGCCATCTCCAGTGCACAGGAGGGGATACATACAGCCCTGGAGGACATTTACACCTCACCGTGCCCAGCAGCAACTACAAGGACTCCTCCTGAACCTTACAAGGCCCACTATGCATGCACCTCTAGACTGAGCAATAGCTTCTACCCCAGAGCTAAAACTGCCCTGAATCAGCTCATACATACATCTCCCCTAATAATAGGCCTGACTGGTCCACTTTCTGACACAAATATGGTGCACTTCACTCTACCACCATATAAGCTACTTCATTAATAAGGCCATTTTTGCACATTTGAGCCTTTTGCAATATTACTCCCTCCTGATATTGTTACTGTCATTGTAACTTTCCATACTAGTACTGTAGAACATGTGTAAACATCAGTACTGTTGTTACACTCTGCACTTCATTCCATGTGCTATTTATCTACTATTAAGCTTTACTCTCAATCACTGATACTGTCTTAATAATCACTAACACTGTATCCCCTTTTTACTGATATATTTTACTTAATTATTAATTGTCTTTACACTTTATAGCTTAACGTACATAAAACACAAATTCAATCTCATTGTACTTGTGCCATGACAATAAATATATTGTAATGGTCCTGGGGTGCTGCTATTGGCAGTTGGGAGGGGTACATCATGGGAGCAGGGGAGATGTGTACTGTTATGCTTTATTGTTCATGTTTCAGGAAGAAGAGCAGATGAGTTGGAATGGCGTTAGTGGCCCAGCTCAGTGGAGATGCATCACTAATGTGGCTGGATGCAGTGAAATCCTCACAGCAATGTTCCCACATCTAGTGTAAAGTCTACCCAGTAGAGTAGAGGCTGTTACTGCAGTAAAAAGAGACAAACTTTCAGTCTTTCACTTAATGAGCAGGTGTCTACAAATGTTAAGCAAATTGTATAAGATTATATGACGTTGATTTAAAATATGCATTCACATTTTGTATTTGTTTATATTTGATGCTGCCCATATAACACATCTTTTTTCCTATAACAGAAAACTTAATATGAAATCTAGTGCATATTTGTATATATAATGTGTTTTTTAGTGTTGTATCAAACATTGTACTGTATTTATGTCTCCCCTCAGAGAAAGGAGAGCTGTAAAATGGGCGGCGCAGCAGGACTGTGTCACAGTGAACTGGAGCAAGGGTTAAAAGTTTTTATCTTAATGAGTTTGTAGCGGGACACTTTAATGCAGGTATAACGGTACTTTGCCTGGTAGGCAGCGCGCTTAGCTCCTGTTCCAATTGGGTAAAAAGCTCTAGTGTGACCCTCAGGCTATGGGCTAAGCGTGTAGCAGATCAGGAAACATGGGCTTACACGAAGCTCACACCTGGACCCTGAAGAAAGACTTTCACCGCGCACGTTTATTATAGCCCATCATAGTCCACATCTCCGTCAAGGGTGATCTTTAGTCGGATAAGTACCAAAGCTGAACTTAAAAGCGATAAGATAGCCCCGTTACAGCTTTAGTGCAGGCGAAAAGGCGGACACTCAGTCACTCAGAGGAAGTTATTGCGTTTACAGTAACTTGAGCCCTCAGCGTTAGCATAAGGGACTGTACAAACAAATAGAGCTCGGCTAGCTAACGCACAAGTTGTCAAACGATACGCTTGTCGTTCATTATGCAGTTGGGCGGTTGAAATTGTTCACTTTGGTCGTTCTGATTCCTATTTGTGCGTGTAACCCGACGTGCTTGCTTCGTCCGCTCTTCTCGCCGAGTGTCAGTTAGCTTAGCTTAGCATAGCTTAGCTTAGCTTCGTCCTTCTTTTGGTCGGTTCGAGTTGCTTCGCTAGCTCCCAGACAGCTGCTGTCGTGATGTTTCAGAGCATGCCTACCTCAGTACAAAAACGCAGTTAGTAAACTAAAATTATTTGTTACAGAAACAGCTGCGAACTGCCCATTTGTTTTGTGTAATAGTTGAAGTGTTTTGCTGCGAGCCGTTTTGCGTAAGTCGTTGAAGTAAGTTGCACTGAACGCGGAAGGTCATAAGACCGAGTGTACGTTTTTCTAACATATAACACAACTGTGGGGAAGTTAAAATACTGTGAAATAGTTTTGGGATAGGTTTAGGAATGATAAAAGTTTGGGCTTCAACGGCACGCATCCCCTTTACAGTACTTTAGACCGTGCGGAGCTGAGCCGGTGTTATGCGGATCTGTCCGCGCGCGCAGGGGCCGCCCGCTCATTAGGATGCGTTAGGCTCCGCTGACGACTCCTTCCTCTAAATCGACTCCGCGCCATAAACAACATGTCTGTGGTGTATTCAAAACTGCCCTCTCAGCTGAAGAGGCCCTCTGTGGTGAGAAAAGCGGCGATTGTACTTGTCGCCGCTTATGGACTGAAAAAACTTTACCCGTACATTTATGACCGCCTCAAGCGGGGGAGCGCTCGCGCGCACCTGCCGCACACGAACGGAGAGCCGCTCGAAGTGACGGAGCGACGGAGGAAGAAGCGGACCTCGCCGGCGGTTAACCGGGAGTTCCTGGAACGCGTAGGCCACCTGCTGGGCATACTGTTCCCACGGCTTCTCTGCAAAGAGCTCGGGCTGCTGGGCTTCCATTCTGTGGCCCTGATTTCACGCACATTCCTGTCCATTTATGTGGCGAACCTGGACGGCAAAATCGTGAAGACAATAGTCAAGAAAGACCCACAGGCCTTCGTATGGGAGCTGACCAAATGGCTGCTCATTGCCATCCCTGCTACCTTTGTGAACAGTGCTATCCGTTATCTGGAGGGTCAGCTGAGTCTGGCCTTCCGCACCAGACTGGTGACCCACGCGTACCAGCTGTACTTCAGTAACCAAACCTACTACAGGGTCAGTAACATGGACGGCAGGCTGGCCAACCCTGACCAGTCTCTGACTGAGGACGTGGTCATGTTTGCCGGCTCTGTGGCCCACTTGTACTCCAACCTCACCAAGCCCATCCTGGACGTGGTCATGACCTGCTACACCCTCTTGAAAGCGGCAGAGTCCAAGGGGGCCAACACCACCTGGCCCTCTGTGATTGCCGGCATCGTGGTGGCTCTTACCGCCAAAATCCTGAGGGCATTCTCGCCCCGCTTTGGCAAGCTGGTGGCTGAGGAGGCAAAGAGGAAAGGGGATCTGAGGTACATGCACTCGCGCATCATTGCCAACTCAGAGGAGATCGCCTTCTACGGGGGTCACAAGGTAACATTGCTGATGTGTGTTGATCTTAGACACAAAACACCTGTAACCATTTTGTGGGAAATATCACATTTATACATTAGTCCCCTTTACCCCAAGTGTAGTTGAGCATCAAACTCTTGGCTACGAATGGATAAGAATATAGACACTGACTATGTGACATACTTTTGTCCCTTATAACTATAGGTCAAAGTGTCAGAAACCATGTAAGCAAGTAATTGTAGCTTCTGTTACTTGTTTGCTGCATTTGTATTAAAGTTCCAATGCAAAAATAAGTGATTTTTTATGAGAATTCATGTAGTCTTTGAAACGCTTACACTTTTTGATACTGGTTTAAAGTAACCATTGGGGGGTCCATAGAAGTTTAGACCTGATTTGGTGTGATAGCAAACAAATTCTTGGAAATGCTACTTGGGTGTAGAGAAAATGTGCATTCCTCTGGTGCTCCTCAATCAGATATCAAAAATGCTTCAAAAGTGCGAAAAAGAGACACATAAGAGGAAAAATAAGTGTTAAAAAGCCTTTATTAGACTCGGCTGTCAGTTAAAATATGCCTACATGTTTCATCTGTGCTGGCCTTCTTCAAGCCAAGTTTCTAAGTCTAATAAAGGCTTTTAACACTAATTTTTCCTCATGATTTTTTTGCACTTTTGATTTGGTATGATGCAGGATATTTAAAAAAGTTATTGCTAGCTTTGTAGATGTATTTTACCTGAACAGTGTAGTCCTACACTTACATGCAGTAGTCCTTTAAGCTCATTTAGACTTGGTTACAGGGGTCTCTCGACAGACAGGGGCCATGTAGCCTGGTCATGTGCTTAGCCAATAGTTGCTATTCCTAGTGCAAAGAAACATCATGTGGTGTGGAACAAAGGGAAACTCCTGGAATTGGGGCAGATTTCTGTGTTGTGCTGTTCTGACCCTAAATTCTCCGCACTCACAAAGTGGTCACTGCCTTTTAACACACATTGGATATCAGCGTATCATATCACACTGAAAACAGTTTTCATCCTCCTAATAAAAACCCATAAAAGTAATTTAGTTTGTGAATTTAAAAGACTTTTATTTTGAAAGGACATTCCAAAACTAGTACCAAACAACTCACAAGGACAACTGAGGAGCTGCTAATGTCAGTTGTGAGTATGCTCAGTTCAGTTTCCTCACTCTGATGCTCTCTTGCTGTCTGTGTGTGTGTGTGTACGTATGTGCGCGTGTGTGTGTGCGCTCCTGTCTGGGTGTCCTGCGTAGGTGGAGATGTCGCAGCTGCAGCGGAGCTACAAAGCGCTGCGCTCGCAAATAAACTTGATCCTCTTCAAGCGCCTGTGGTACGTCATGCTTGAGCAGTTCCTCATGAAATACCTGTGGAGTTCCTCCGGTCTCGTCATGGTGGCAGTGCCCATCATCACCGCCACAGGTTACTCTGAACATGGTACGACCTATGTGCTCTTTTTAATATGCTCATACAACTCAGAGCAGAGAAATATGGGCATATGGGAAACATGTTGCCAGTACAGTCAAACCCCATTAGCCCCGCCTCTCGCCATGAAAAGCTGCAGGACAGATTTCCTTCCATGTATTAACCTCTGTTTCTATAGCTCACCAACCCCTCTGCCCAAATTTAGAGCCCGGACCAATAGGGGCGAGCTAACAAAGTTTGACTGTACTTGCAAAAAAACACACCAGAGAATCGGCAATGTGAGGTAGTTAGATTGCAAATAAGTTAGATCATGGAAATGCAGTTATTTATTAAAAATGAGTGAGTAGTGTTAGGTGAAAAATAGCATTATAATACTTCACAATCCATAATATGCATCATGATTATTTTCTCAGGTTTGATAAGCTGGGACAAACAAAAAGGGAGTTTTACGTTAAAAAATGCATTAAAAACTATTAATACATATACTGAATATAGTAATTCAGTGTTTTACACTGTGCTGCACTCAGTCTATTAAAACTGACTAAGTTGTCTTTGTAATTAAACACATTACTGACAGTATCCAGAAAATACTGTGAAGAACATAATGTGATTGTGTCATGATAGTGAAAAATAAAATAGTTATTTGTTAGCATTGGCTAGGTGGCTCATTTGCATATCACAACTATCTGTGATATCAGTTATGCAAAGGCCAATATCACAATAACAATGAGCACCTGAAATAAACTGCACACAATATAGCATAACATAATACCACATACACAATGCAAGTAGGACCAGTTTGTTAAGAGATGTCAGGTTGACGTTTCAAGGTAGAATCAGAAACTCCCAATGAAACTAAAATATTACAAAATTAAAATCACTTAAGCTCTAGGCTTATTATTCAGTTATGAATCTTAAATCTTGCTTCAGTAACTTTTGGTAACAATCAAGTTCAGTGGTTATTTATTCTAGAACTGAAAATCCAAAGGGACAGCTATAGAGAAAGTTGCAGTTGAACAGAGTGCTCTGTCTTTTCTGAGGCTCATTAAGAGTGTTAGCTTTGGGGTTGTAATGAATGTGTGTACAGTTCATATTGTGCACAGACTGAGAGTGTAATATCAAGCCATGTCAAATTGTTACTCTAAATGGTCTTGGCTAAAATGAATGGTTATTTGAGTAATTGATTAATTCATAATCAATCAGTTAAATTGATTATTAAATGGTCATAATCACATTATACACAATGACATAAAAAACACATACACATATTTCTCATTTGCATAATACTCTTTCAAACATAAAATCTATCTTTTAAACCATATTTTTCAAAAACAAAAGGGCTATAATTGGCAGCACAGCAATAAATGTTCTTCACTGCCTTAAATAAGACAATTTAATCAATGTGAAAGGTGAAAAAACAATAAAAGAGGAAATGATTTTCACTCTTAATTATGGAGCAAAACCAAATTAATTAGAATCCGCATGGTCATAATAATCAAACCTGATTCTCAACCACACAAAAACAACTAATTTATGAGCTGTGTTCTGTCTTCAAAATGTATACAATAGAATAGCTAACTTGAGCTGTACAGATTAGACAAAAACTTTTAAAATACCTCATCCTTTCAGCCAATTAAAATAGAGCTAGCTAAAAAAGAAGTAAAATGCTAATTTAACTCATGATTGCACTTGTTACTCAAAATGCAAAATACATTGCTAATGCATTACATCCTTACTGCAGTCTTACACAGTTTGCAGGAAACTTTAGTTTTGATGTTAAAGTGATATGTTTTCATATTTTTCGCTCTGCACTGCACAAATTAAATAGAACATTATAATTAAAGCCAACTATAGAAAGACGATTTATTTTTATATATGTTTATGATTCAATCTGTGGGTGCAGGAGTTATATAGTGTTATACATATTCTCAGTGTACTCCAGTGTACGTCTTCATTAATGCTGTCACTGTTGTACAGGATCTTTGCCATGTCTTGTCTGTGTGAGTATCGTTATGCATGCTTGAGGCTGATACATATAGAAAAACATGCGTTTTTTTGATCAGCCTTTTGATCTTTGAACTCCTCCACCGTGGGATTATCTATCCTTTTATAATGTTTTTAATTCCTCACCCACTTATGTATTATTTTCAGATTCAGAGGATGTTAAGCAGGCAGCAATGGTAATGAAAGAGGAAGATCTGGTGAGTGAGCGGACGGAGGCCTTTACCACCGCCCGGAATCTTCTGAATGCAGCAGCTGATGCTGTGGAAAGGATTATGAGCTCCTACAAGGAGGTGTGACATTTATTAAGTTCTGTCTGTACCTGTTCTGGTTTTTCTGGTATTTGGTTTGTTACCAGAAATGCTACTATATCAGAAGGTAACCTAAACCTTCGCAGTTCTATTTTTCTCTTACAATTTATATATCATTGTTTTCACACTCACTGTAGTCTTTGTTTCTTTAAATATTAACTCTTAACAGGTTTCTCTAACCTCTTTTTAAAATAGTAGTTCAGTGAAATGTAAAGTATTTTTCTTGCATCAGATTCAGTCGATCAACAAATATTTGCGGTTCAAATGTTTTTTAAGACTAACGAACATTAGATGTGTATAGTCAACCAAATCTTTTCCTTAAAAAATCCCTCAACGTGCTCAAACTGCATCCAGCTTTTGATTAAAGTGCTACAGATTTGTTAATGTGTTTAAAGATGTGTAGCTGAGTGCTGAAGGCAGCTGATAATAGCAATAGAAATCTGTGATAAGTCTCTGCCACTCCAGTGAAGACCTGGATTTGGTATTATTAGGTTTAGAAATGTTTTGGCAATGTATTTTTTTTATCGAAAATAGAAAAATTCTACTGTTTTAATGTAGCTACATTAGATAGATAGATAGATAGATAGATAGATAGATAGATAGATAGATAGATAGATAAATAGACAGACAGACAGACAGACAGACAGACAGACAGACAGACTGATAGATAGATAGATAGATAGATAGATAGATAGATAGATAGATAGATAGATAGGTAGATACATAGAAAAATAGATAGGAAATTCTTTCATCATAAACATGCTCAGTGCAGCAAGAGAAACAGAGGAATACACATATTTGATACTATACAATCGGAATTATAAGATAGTGCTAATATAATATCAAAATAGCACTAACTAAGTAACAATATAACTATATCAGGTAAAAAGAATTATTAAAAAAATTACTAAATAAAATCCTGACTATCAGTGCAGGTAATTGTAAAAAGAAAAGTGACATAATATTGTGCAATGAATAAAAAGAGAGTAGCAGTGTATGATGGGGGATGAAAACAAACATTCCATAACATACTGTTAAGTAATATTGCATGATCTGAATGAAAACAAAATAACATTGATATTAATCCTCAGAAATCACCTACAGAGCAAGGAAGAGTTGTACAGTCAACCTTGTGGCTTCAGTGCTAAACTGAAGGCCTAGGTTGATCATCTAAACCAGTGGTTCTTAACCTTGTTGGAGGTACCGAACCCCACCAGTGCATTCACCGAACCCCTCTTTAGTGAAAAATTAAATATTATTTTCTAATTCAAGACATAGATATATTTTTAATGGTGCATAAAATGATCCGTGCATGAACATCACCTTGTTCAAAGAACAAAACCGACACAATTCTGCTGGTGCGAGACTAGAGTTGTAAATCCTGCAGATAGGAGCTCACTCCATCACGTTCTGTGATACATATGAATCCATGTTGTACATATTCATCTGACCACTTTCTTCTTTTGCCCGGTATAATTAGTTTAGATTAAAATATTAACCAAAAAATCACACTAAGTACTACCACGACAGTCACACGTTGACTACTAAGCGCTAAATTCCCCGCAGCACTGATTGGCCAAGCCAGTGATGGCCAAGCGGGGCGTGTCTTCACTAATTTACTCTGCCAAACCCCTGAGACCGACTCACCGAACCCCTAGGGTTCGATCGAACCCAGGTTAAGAACCACTGATCTAAACACATGCAATAAGTTTTCATCTAAATGTCTTTGTCCTCTGTCCTCTGCGCTTTGTCTCAGGTGACGGAACTGGCTGGTTATACAGCACGTGTGTTTGAGATGTTTGAAGTGTTTGAAGAAGTTCGTGTTGGGGTATATCGCCGCTCAGCAGAGGAGACGCAGAGCAATGGTGCTCGTGGGGGATCGAGGGAAGTGAAACATGGTATGAGGGTTGAGGGACCCCTGAACATTAGTGGTGAGCTCTGCTTTTTCATTTTTTGTCTGTGTATCTAACAGAGTTACATATTACTCAAAAGAACAATATACATTTAATTTCAACAACTGCTCGTCTGATCATGTTTCCTTTGTTCTTTATCATAACACTGTAACTAGCATATTACTTTCATACTTGCTGAACAATTCTAGTAGTTAAAACATAATAAGCCTAAAGGTAAATAGCACAATAGTAAACCTGGACTTTAAGAGGTTTAAGAAGTAAATGCTTGGTATTTTTAAGTGGTGTTGGAGCAGTGAGCTAGTAGCAGGTGTCTGACTCTAGTCCTGAAAAGCAACAGCGCAGTTTTCCAGAACACCTTTATTTAAAACATCATTCAGCTCATTAGCCAATTAGCATGACCATCGTGACCTAAATTCAATATGAGATGAGGGAACACACTTGTTTTTGCTCATTCATACTCATTTTCATGACCCTCCAGGACCGGAATTTGACACCTATGAATTATAGCATCGAAAGGTGACAAGACAAATACCTGCCTTTTGTTTGTATGTGTGTGCAGGTCAAGTTATTGACGTTGAGCAAGGCATCAGGTGCGAAAACCTGCCCATTATAACGCCAACAGGTGATGTGGTGGTGTCCAGTCTCAACATCAAGGTACACACCTGCATTGTCAGGCAGTTTTTTATTCATTGTAATGGAAACATTATCCCCATACTCACTTTGTAATAGAATTGTCGTGATATTTTAAATTTCAATGTCATTAAAAAATGTATGCAAGCTTGCAAAGTTCACCAGTCAAAAGTGAAAACATGGCTCATATTTCGTCATGTATGCTTTCCAAATGTAAGTAATTGAATGATTTAATTCACTCGTGATGTCTCCTGTACTGATCATGCAGTGGTAGGTAGTGCACACTTTGCTAGCCCATCAGGTTACATTAGTTGTTAGCCTAAGTGTTTAAACAATGATCTATAGGGGTTTATGTCTAAGTTGAAGAAATGTATAAATAAATTCTGTTGATGTAAGTAATATAGTTGCACATACATATTTTTATCATAGGCATGTTTTCATTCTACATGTGTATTGCCAGACCCAGGTCCCAAAAACACCTTTTCATACTTAACATACTACACTAGCAAATGCGCTTCTGATGGTGGTGTATTATATTTTACTGTTTAGTATGGCAGTTCGGGAGCTGGCCACTTATGGAAGCCTTTTTTGTTAAATGAAAGACAAAGGTGGAAAGTGCATTAATTATGCATAGCATTGAGGCTGTGGGAAATGAATATTGTCAAGTTTCAAAATGTTCAGATTTGATACCGTCTAAAAACAAAATCTGCACTGAAGGCTTATTTTGAACAGAAATACAATCAAAATGTTTATTTTAATGTTAACTTGTGATTTTGCTGGTAAAATGACATTCACTGCTCAGATAAATGGCTTTAAATAATTTGCGTAGGTACTTAAGACTTTGGCCCTGTACTATACATGCAAGATTATAGGTAATACATTTTAGCAATTTTATCTTTTATCATGTAGCTCTGTTTGCAGTGTTTCGCAAGATTAGCCTGTTGTTATGGATTCTTTCAAGCAATGTATTAGAATCTATTTTATCCAGTGCAGCTGTGACCTAAGAAAGCATGTCATTCTCAGCTTGATAAGCGAATAGGTCAGAAGTGCAGCTTTTTTGTAATATGTTGTTTATTGATCTGTGTTATCTTTTCTGATTTGATTCTGCCAGGGGGTTGACCCAGTTTTATTAGACCTCTGCTAATGTTATGAGTGCCAGAAAAAAGTCACAGTTGCAAGGCATTATTGGACATTCGTCTGTGAATATGTTAGACCTTCAGATCAAGGGGAGCATGATTCCAGGAAAAGGGGCAGATTTTAACAATAAATAAATTAATCTTTATTTATCTCGCTCCCCCACTTCATACCAAAGCCACTCCTCCAAAACACATGCACGAGCTCTGCCAGATTCCTTCTCTTCCCTCAGGTGTTGCCATTGTGTAAAGGTCACACTAAGGCTAGGTAGGAAGACAGCCAGGGGTTCATCCAATCTTTTCATTTGGGATGAATGAAACACTTTCATTGAATTTTCACAGCGCTGTTGCTACCATAGATGATTTTTTTCTTTTTGTTGTTAAAGCATCTAATTTATTTGTTGTTATTGTAAGAAATCTGGGGAAAATCTTCTAAACTAAATCACATTCCATAGCTTTAAGGCAAGGTTCAACATATAGTATGTTTATATGTTTTCAGTACCTTTCGAACCGTACACATATAGAATCAGCTTCACTGTGAAGTGACATCTGGACAGTTTAGTGTTTCCTCCTCTTCCATGACTGGAATTCTCTTCTGTTCTATACTTCTTTAATTAAATGCTTTAGATTTATCGTAACTTGTCACCAGCACGGTGAACAACACGGACTCGTTTTTCTCTAGAACTATAGCACGTTTGACCACTCTGATTTTGGTTACAATTTAATTGATGTGGAATTTCCTTTTATGGTATGTACAGTTGTCATAGGGGTAAAAACCTTCACTCCATCGCACTATATTGCATCTTACAAGATGTTGCTGTATTTTTATGGCATGCTTTATTTTGCTGTGGAGGCAGGTGTTGAAACAGGTCATAGAACTAAAACAGTATATCAACAGAGATAAGTGAAGCTTGATAAGAATAGAGAGGTTTATGTAATGATAAACTCACTATTACAGTTTTTTCCAACACATGCTGACACCAGTAAAAGATTCCCATTCAGATACAGGGGGATTCATTTACATCATTTGCTTCAGAAAACAATCCTATTGTAGATGCCTAGTCCACAAACATTCCTTTATAGAAACTGTAGATGGATTATATACAAAATTAACTTTATAGGCAAAATTCTCATTCAGCATAAACAACTAATAAAAGACCTAAATTATTCATTTGAGACCAGTTCAGTCTTTTAGAGTCCTTATATAATGGTCAGTCTCTAGGTTAAAATGCTGTGCTACTGATCTTGACTGTTGATGTTGAAAATGACAATGAGAAGTTGAAAATGACAAGTTTTTAAAAAATCTTTTTAGATTCATTATAAATAAAAACACTACACATTTAACAGTAGAGCATAAAATATTTGTCTGAACATGACCTGGTTCATTCAAGTTCAGTTATCATTTTTCAGATATGTGTCAGGACTGTGGTCAAGTTCAAAATTTAGGTTTCTCAAAGCTTACCTCCCATTTTTTATAAAATTTTCCCTGTATTGTGCCTGCCCTTGTTTTTCTTACATTCTTGTTGCTCCTTTTATTTCTTAAAGTTTTTAATCTAAACACGAGTCAGTCATGCACCTAGGTGTGCTACGAACTTGCTCATGAAAAACATATTTAGGAAAATACCAATTAACATGGGCAAAAATATTTATATTTAATTTGTTATGTCCAAATATTTCTGTTATATCTAATATATTAGATTACAAAATGCAAATACTATACTTTATATTGCAACTCTGGCTAAAAGAAAACCCTAAAATGTGAGAGAACATAGTTAACGTAGCTCATGTGAGCTTTACAAAAGGCAAATAATTATCAGTCAAAATTAATATTATTTTGCTGTAATCAAATTAGCATTAGCCATAAAAGGTCATGACTCCTGCATCCCTCATGCTAATTTAAGAAAAAAAATCATTTTTTTGTGACACATCCTGTATGAACTTATTGGTCACTGTGTAGTTATTGGCCTTGGTCAACTGGTCAACAGTTTTCTCTTTGTTTAGAGACCAAGTAATGCTCAGATATTTGCTGGTTTTATTTAAAAACTGAACGAATTTCTTTATTTGACCCTGGTTCTGTCATATTTTTAATTTAAATGTCCCAACTCAGCATTATTCATTATTTTTTGCAGTCTGGCTGTATCTGTCTGATGCAAGTCTGTTCTGCAGCAGACCTCTCATGATTAATTCATGTTTCCTGTTAAATTCTGGGAAACGGGTTCTGCACTCCATAGCTCAGTGCCCCCCGGCCCCCTGCCGCTTTGCCAGGAACAATGTGTTGATTATTCCTCTCTGCCATCAGCTCTGCTCGTAGAGAGAGCACACCCGTGATGACATGCTGCTCCGCTGAGGCACTGAGGAGATCCCACCACTAATACCCTCCCACCACTTTCATGGAGCAGTCATGTGGCACCCCATGACTCAATAGCTGTTACCCATAATGCTTGCTGAGACTTTGGTCTCCCCTCCCATGAGTACAGACAGAAAGTGCAAAAGGGGTCTTTTCAAGCATGGCAACAGTTTCCAAATGAAAGAATCAGCTGGACAGATAGAAATGCTGCATTGTAATTGGGAAGAAGAAAGAAAAATTTTCAGAATAGTCAGTTTTCATATTATCTCTGAAATGTAATTCTAATAGATTTGGTGTGCACAGTTCCTTCAATTCTACACTGAAATTACAACAAATTTTCATGTAATTGTGAAATTCTGGGGTAAACATCATTCAAAATCTTAAAGTTAGGTGGTTATAATTTTACTTTCTCTTACAATATTAATTATGTCCCATCCAGCCTTTCGAACCACTAATGGAAATTCGTTCTATTCCCATTCCCATGCCCATTCATTCTATAATATAGAAGTGACTTTTCAGTTGGTGCCTAACATTGAGCTTCTAGTTTAAAGTCAAAGTTGACCTTTTTTACTTTATGTCCTTGGTCATATTTAGCATGATTCATCATACCATAACGTTATCAAGAATTAATCATAAATTCTTGTTTTTCCACCATTTTTCATGAAAATATTGACGTTTGCCAGTCTCCTCTTCTTAGAATGGAAGAAGCGATTATATTACTACCTAACAGTGGGGAAGTAATAATAATGTAAATATTTTCCCATTCAATAACCCCTATTAAAATACACAAATGCTGAGTAATTCTTTTTCACTCAACACAAATAAAACATCAGACTACTGAGCTGGACAGTGTTTGCTGTGTAAAATTCTACGCTACCGTGCTGGCAAACATGTGTAACAGTTTCTTTGGCCTGACTTCTCTCTTTCCTGTCTCCTCCATAGTTCCACCTTATGATTAGTGTTGCAGCCTGTGTGTAGTTTCCCTTCCTTTCCCGGGTGTTTTTTGTTTAGTCTACAGCTCCAACTTTCCAGCCTTCATCTAGAGAAAATGAAAAAGTCAGAAACCTTGGATGGTGTTCTTAAATTTAAGCTCAGTGGATGATGTCAAATCAATGTGGCAACTCACAGTATTAATTTAATGTATGTAACATTAAATGGATGTTAGATATTACTCATTATTGTTAGGTGGTTACTCTCATTTTCCTGAAAATGTGCTATCCTTGTTTCTCTGCTGCCTTTGTAGTCTGTGCTCTGTTGTGTGGGTTTTCTGTGTTGGGTTTTCTTTATGTGTTTATTTACTTCATGTTTTTTTGCAGTATCCTAACAGAACAACATGCATATAAATTAAATGTAATTAGAAATTTTATATTAGTAGCACAATTACAATTTTGTCAGAAATTGATTTTTTTGCCAGCATCCTTTAAATGTTGTCCACATTTGCAACAGCTGCTACACTTAATTGATTTGTGAGCAGAAAACAGATAAATAACTTTGATTAGTTATGCCCTTACCTACTCATGTGCTGATCTCATACAGTTTTGTGTAATTATGTATATTCGTCCCTTTTGCACTGTCTTTTCTTTCTGTGTCCTTCTGTATTTTGGGATACATGTTGACATGCATCCACTTGCATCTGTTAGGTAGATGAAGGGATGCACCTGTTAATCACTGGGCCAAATGGCTGCGGAAAGAGCTCCCTGTTCCGGATCCTGAGCGGACTGTGGCCCGTCTACAGCGGAGTACTCTACAAACCTCTGCCTCAGCACATGTTCTACATTCCTCAAAGGTACAGACTGGGAAGACGCCCAGCAAGTTTCTAATTATAGTAACATTCCAGTATTTAATAAAATTATTAAGTGAATGAGTTGACTAATTAATGGTAATGAGTTAATTAATACTAATACCATGTAATTGTATGGAAATGGGTAAAGAAGTGTGATTGTGAAATTATCCTCTCCATTGGGGATTAGAGTCTTAGCTGGAAGAGCTGCTGGTACAGCATGGGTGCTACTTTGGGTTTAATTTTATTTAACCACTAAAATGACCCCCATCTGCTTAGGAGTGCTTAGTGTGTGTGTGTGTGTGTGTGTGTGTGTGTGTGTGTGTGTGTGTGTGTGTGTGTGTGTGTGTGTGTGTGTG
>JBBIGC010000018.1:17286916-17303771 GCA_037576955.1 Lepidarchus adonis
TGTGTGTGTTTCTGTGTGTGTGTGTGTGTGTGTGTTTGTGTGTGTGTGTGTGTGTGTGTGTGTGTGTGTGTATAATAGAGATTGTGCGTGAAAGAGTGAGATAAAAAAGGGCCAGCGTTCATTCTCATTTCATGCCCAGCTAAGCTAATTAGCGCTGATGAGTGTGATGATTAATAAGGAGAGCAGGTTCTGAAAGCAGTGGGTCCAGATGGCCCTGCAGTGCTTGTGTTTGACGTTACTGCCTCATTGAACAAGTGAAAGAGATTACACTTGCAGCAGCAGCAGCAGAACGAGTCAGAACAATACATCAATTAAGTCCAACAGCTGTAGTTCGTTCAGACCCATCACAGGTCAGTGAACATCTCAACGCATTGTTAGGTCGAGACTGTTGAAGAGGCGTGAGCTAGGCTGGGGATGAAAGGACTTGTTATCTTGAATGTGATGGGTTTCAATTACATACACCCTAGATAGAGCTTAGATTAAAATTTGTGTTAGATTAAAATAATTGTTTCTGTTTCACTGTGCTGACTTCATTAATGATGATTAATGTCATTTTCTTTCTTTCTGCTGTTCTCTCTCTTTGTTAACTGCTATGTATGAGTAGGCCATATATGTCAGTGGGCACTTTGCGGGACCAGGTGATTTACCCTGACACTGCTCAGGAGATGAAGGAGAGAGGCTTCAGTGACCAGGAACTGGAAGGAATCCTCCGCACTGTCAACCTTCTCTACATCCTGGAGAGGGAGGGAGGTGAGCATTTACTTTGAGCACCTTTCACTATTGGAAATTGATTCATTCTATCAGGGTTCTGTAATATAATGTACTTTTTTAAATCCCTGAAAGCAGCTAAATTACTCATATGAAGCTCTAACCTCATAACCCACCCACAAACCAGGCCAATGGCCCAGGTCGGTCCGCTTTGTTATGCAACGCATCAGGAACAGTGATTGGAATGTGGGATTTAACAGCAGCCCTCCTCCGCAAGAAACAAATGAAAAGCAGTAGAAAGTGTGAGTGGGGCAGGAGACGTGCTAGTGAAAAATTTCTTTAAACTATAAACTATATACCTCTCTCTCTGTCTCTCTCTCTCTCTCTCTCTCTCTCTCTCTGTCTCTCTCTCTCTCTGTCTCTCTCTCTCTCTCGCTCTCTCTCTCTCTCTCACTCTCTCTCTCTCTCTCTCTCACACACACACACACACACACACACACACTCACTCTTAAATGTGCATAGTTGTTAAAAAGACACCATGGGGAAACAGGTTTCTTTGAGGGTGTGACTTGCAGTGCTTGTAGATGTGTGAATTCCAGGGGGTGGTACCGGAACCAAAATAATACAAAATGGAGTAATGATCCTGTAGAATGGGGCGGGTTTGTGAGCAGGCAGTAAGGAAGGGGGACAGTCTGAAATATTCAGGGATCCCAGTGTTAATGTAGTATGAATCTGAAGTGTTTAGTTTTTTCAGATTCTCCTGCCATGGTCACATCAAGCATGATTGCATTATTTTAAATGATTGGGAATGGATATTTAGACTTTGCTTCTAGTACCATTTAATTGCAGTTTGTGCAAGATTAATGTGGTAAATCTTAAACCCTTAAATCTACCAACTTCAGAAATGTATGAGAGTTAGCCATGTTGTTTTTATTACAAACAAAATAAGAAGGATGAAGTGCTAAACTGCTCCTGAGTCAAAGGAATGTGCTTGCCATTCACCAAATAATGTGTTACCTTTATCACAGTGGGACCAACAAAAGTCTACTTAATTAGCTGTTAATTAGCTGACCACTCTGATTTTAATTGTCTTTTATTTTTATGTGCCATTTCAACCATGTGTAGGTCAGAGAAAGAGCTTAAAAATTGACATAAATTACTGTTAATTAAATAAATATTTTTTAAATTCAATAACTAATTAATAATTTATTAAAGTTTACATTGACTGTGCTGTATTTGGACTCAGGTGGTTTAAAATGTGTTCATGTTAACAGGTTGGGACGCAGAGAGTGACTGGAAGGATGTCTTGTCTGGAGGTGAAAAACAGAGAATGGGAATGGCTAGAATGTTCTACCAAAAGTGAGCAATTACAACAACTGCATAAGGAATAAAGTCTTGTTCAAAGCCACAGTTATACCAATTAACCGCAGAGCTTATTAAACTCAACCTAACTCAAAATGTAACCCACTCATGGCATCAGAATGTCTTAAAAATTCTTGTAATAATTTTCAAATTGCCTGTGAATATGTATTCTCTCTGCTCAGATCAACCCCACACCTAACTTTACTTGTTATATCTGACATTTGGTCATGTGTTTTTTGTTGGTTGCTCCCAGGCCCAAGTATGCTCTCCTTGATGAATGTACCAGCGCTGTTAGCATTGATGTTGAGGGCAAAATCTTTGAAGCTGCAAAAGATGCAGGGATTGCACTTCTCTCAATTACACACCGTCCATCTCTCTGGTGAGTGACTGTTCTGGTGAATACACAGAACTGGTTCTGTGCTGTTGGAGAATGTGACTGTACAAACCCCATTTCTGGAGAATGGGCACATTTTGTAAAATGTGATGAAAACAAAAAGCTGCAAATTCTCTTGAAACACTATTCAACTGGGAAAGGGCAAATAATTCACTTTTAATCTGTAGGTTGAACAGTTTGATTGGATTCTGTTAATACATACACATATTGAATTTGATGCCTGCAACAAAATAAACAAACCACGATGGAGCAGTGAAAAGATAATAAAATATTCATGTTACACCGTTCTGAAACATTCTGCAATTTTATTTGTTGTATAAAAGGAGAACAAAACAAAAGGCTCAGTCTTTGCAAGCAAACATGGACCTTTGCTCACCACTTTGTGCCAAACCTTGGAAAACAACAGTCAGAATTGCAAAGAAATAGATCTTTCACCATCTCCAATACATAATACATAAAAATCCCCATTCTGTTGTTGTTATTGTTTATAATAATAGAGATTGGATATTACTTTGTTATTACTGTTAATTGCCTTGGTTTACCATGCATCTGTTTTACTCACTCCTGCCTGCAGGAAGTACCACACCCACCTGCTGCAGTTTGATGGAGAGGGCGGCTGGCGCTTTGAAAAGCTGGACGCGTCCACCCGTCTCTCGCTGCAGGACGAGAAACTACGGCTGGAGACACAGCTCTCGGGCATCCCCAAAATGCAGCAGCGTCTGGCTGAGTTGTGCAGCATTCTAGGGGAAGACAGCAGGCTGGTGGGCCCCGGGGAGCAGGAGGAGGAGGGCAAGAGGGAGAAGCAACAGCAGGAGGAGAGGGAGGAGAGAGATGTGTTCCCTGCTGAACAGGAAAAAAGCCTTATGGAGTGATTTGCTGCCAGGTGACAGAGATGCATTCAAGGCCAGCGGAGAGCGGGTGTGCGCGATAGTATTCGTGTGCTTGGTTGTGTGTGCGTACATGCGTGTGTGGGACTCAGATGAAAGAATCTCAGATGAACAATCTTAGTTCAGGTTTAGTCTTTAGAGGCCTTCTCAAGCTGTGAGTTGCTCCATACATGCATATTGGTGCATTTGTGTAGCGTTTTTCTTGTGTGTTTGAAGCTGAACGTCCCAGACTGTGTGCGTGTCTGTGTTTGTGTGTGTTAGAGGTGAAGGGAAAGGCATGAGGCAGCTGCCAGCTCTTCCAGGTGCAGCAGATGATGAAAGCACCCATGAAAGCTGCTCATCCCTTGTTATTGCAATTCTCTGCAGAATTCTCACAAACTCTCTGGCACCAAGGCAGTGTATGTACATGTGTGTGTGTGTAAGAGAGCGAGTGCGAGAGAGAGAGAGAGAGAGAGAGAGAGAGAGAGACTCAAACAGAACCAGAAAGGGCTGCTGTCAGATCTGTGACTGCAAATGTGTCCGTTTTAACAATAGTTACCTTCTCACAATGCTGATAAAATGTTAGCGATTGCCACTTAGTGCTGTAGTTCTTACTTTGTGCCATGATGGAAAACCATTTTAAGGGCAGAAAACTTTCTTTTAAACTCTGTCAGTATCATAACCACTACCTTTTTCTGACAGTGGTTTAAGAAAACTATGTATGATTTTGTGAGTGACAATGAGGCATTGCAACAGTGACCCTTGAATGTTTTCTCTTGTGTTATGTTGATACGGTCATGTCCACTGCCGAGGTCAGTACAGTTCACACAATCGACGGGTGTCGCCTCTGAGGGAGTTCATTCATTTCCCTTTTGCTTATACCTTTGCTGTAGCAGCCTATAGCTGTATTTTAATTACCATTTTACAGCATATAATTTCACCTTACTTTCCTGAACATAGATCAAAGGCAGATTTCGTTTTTACTTGTAGAGACTCATTTCAATTATTAATCACATGAACTAACAAATCCAATCAGTCAGCGATGTTCTGATGTTCATGACTTTATAAGTTACGCACATATGGTCTCTGCCAGACCAAAACCTCCAAAATTGTAACTTTACTGGAGAAGAAAATATCATTTTCAGCATTTGGAGGGAAAAATGTGACAAAGATATTCCATGTAAATGTGGAGTATTTATTTTGGTCCATTTACCATACAATTAAAGGGCAGCTGGCCGTCTCATACTTTGTAAAATATTTAAGAAAATGGCAAAAAATAGAGAAACAAGCTGTTGCATTTGCCTGTTTGGTCGGATGATGCCCTCTAATACATTTGTAATCTTTCCATAAAGTTCCATAAAGCCATCATAATAACTGATCGTTTTAAGAGATTACCTCCTTGTGTGTGCATTCTTAAAGTGTCCTTTTGAAATTTCTAAGATTTAGTTTCTTACAATATTTTCTGCTGGTTTCTTTCTGTATGCTGATTCTGAAAACTCAATCACTTGAATGATTCACGAGTTGTAGCCAAATATTAATCACATAAAATCTTTTAAATTGTTAATCAGTCCACTGTGTATATTACATTGATTTTTATAATGGTGTTTGTTTCACCCTAAAAATTGTATTTAAAAAAGTGAGATTTTGCACAATTAATGCACAAATACTTTTTATCATGCACATGCATGATACAGTATAGTCTTTTGAGTCCTCCATGTCGAACATGTGGTGAATCTGATTCTTTAGAACTAAAGTTCTTTGATCCATGCAAATATTAACTTTGGATATATACTGTAACACTTTTCTATACATTTCTACTGGATCTGTATGTAACTCTTTGCTGTCAATAATAGAAGATTAATTTGCACATTTGCCTGTGTGACTATTTCCCTACATTCATGCAATCTAATAAAAAACATTTTGTGTAGAGTTACACACCCTCAGTTGTTTTAATTTGTCATAAATGTCTGAACTTGATTGAATATGACAAAATATTGTCATGTTTTATTGATTATATACTTTTGGCTTAAGGTCTGCAGTCCTCACTGTTAGATAATATGGTAGCGGTTGCACTATACACATGCAAGGGTGTCTTGTTGCCTTGAAAGTTAATAGACGCACATGGGTGGGGTAGAATTTCTTGCAGGGAGATAAACCATATGTTTGAATATGGATAATTTTGTAAAAGTACAGTAAATATCTCTTTGGACTGCATATGATGATACTGGCGCTGGGCAATAACACCTTAACAATAATTTATCATGATATACACTACTCACAAAAAGTTAGGGATATTTGGCTTTTGGCTGAAATGTATGGAAAATGTAAGTTCACACTACAGTGATATACAGTGCCCTCCATAATTATTGGCAATCCCTGGTAAAAAATGTGTTAAAAGCCATAAATAAATGTAATTTTTTATTGCAGAAGCATACTCTCACACTGAAAATCGTAGAAAATTTTAACCTTTAACTCAAGTGGATTTTAAGGAAACAAACAATTTTAGGCACCCCTAACATTGACTAGAAAATATATGTAATTAAGGTATTTCTGTCATTTCTACAGTAGTTTACAAAGTTGATCAGAGTATCTTGACACATTTATTTAGTAATTCATCACTTCCTGTTTCCCTGCTGTATAAGAATGACGTGACACAGAGGCCATTTCTATTATCCACTCTTCAACATGGGAAAGACAAAGGAACACAATCAAGTAAGGCAGATGTGTGTCGACCTTCACAAGTCAGACAATGGCTACAACAAAATAGCCACTCACCTGCACCTGCTCATATCTACTGTCAGATTATCATTAAGAAGTTTAAAACAACTGGAACAGTGGTAAACAAGCCTGGATGAGGATGCAAGGTTATTTTGCCACCAGGCACAGTGAGTGAGCTCACTGTTAAAGAATTTTAACAAATTGTATCTTGGGGTCACAAAGTCTCCAAAACAACCATCAGGCGCTGTCTACATGCCAACAACCTTTTTGGGCGGCATGCAGGGATAAAAACCCTTTTTTCACAATCATAAACGCAAATGTCTGGGGTTCGCTAAGTGGTACTGGGGCTTCAACTGGGAGCATGTGCTTTGGTCACATGAGACCAAGATAGAGCTTTTTGGCAACAAACACTTTTAAGTGGGTCTGGCAGAAAACAAAAGATGAGTATGTAGAAAAGCACCTCATGCCCACTGTGAAGTATGGGGGAGGATCGGTGATGCTGTGGGCCTGTTTGTCTTCCAGAGGCCCTGGGAACCTTGTTAGGGTGCTTGGCATCATGAATGCTTTGAAATACCAGGACATTTTAAATCAAAATCTGGTGGCCTCTACCCGAAAGCTGAAGATGGGTCGTCACTGGGTCTTTCAACAAGATAATGACCCTAAACATGTGGCCAAATCTACACAGAAATGGTTCATCAGACACAGAATCAAACTCCTCCCATGGCCATCTCAGTCCCCAGACCTCAACCCCTTTGAAAATCTGTGGAGTGTTGCTCAAACACTTGTGAATTTATGCTCCTTGTTGGAGAACATCACGTTGTGTAAAAAGTACTGAAACATTAAACAGTTGAACATGTGCATTCAAAAGTTTAGGGAAGGTCACATTAATTTCACCTGTAAAGGTTATAGTGCATTTTAGGTTCATCCTGAAATTTCACCTGAAATCTTTTTGTAAATTGAGTAAATTCTTTCAATTTTAGTAGGAGGCAATGTCTATATAATGATGATAAAACCCATTCTGTCCATGTTTTGACAGACAACATGAAAAGCCAATGATAATGAGAATAGCGCAGTGCCGAACCAATTATGTGCCTGAAATAGCATTACAGACGCCTGGTTAGGTTGACACAGGCTAATGTTTGCTAATGTGCTAAATAGTAATGCTACTTCAGCTACACAGAGCAGGTCAGGTTTACAGAAGAAGCAGAGTAGCTGCACTTCAAACTGTCTAAAGCATGTTCCCACAAAGACATATTATTACCACCTGAAGCAGTGCCATTTTTTAGAACTGTAAAAAAAGTTTTTGTAAACATTTCTCTCTGACATCTGATTCACCAGTTTCACACTGCGTTGTATATCAACTTCACCGCCAACTTCACTGAGCAAGACTGTGAATTCTGAAAAGCAAATGTATTGTGTTCTCCTGTAGAACATAGAACAATGCTTTTGACTAATCAGAATTCAGACTTTTTTTGTATTTTGTATTGCCTGTTTCATTTGGAACTGACCAAAAAAATTAATTCTCCATTGTTTGTGTTCTCCTGTTACACTGTTGACTAGTTAGAATTAAGATTTTGGTTTATTACATTTATATATAGTTTATACAGTTGTATAATGTTCTGCAGTACAGTACATCTTCTGACAGAAAATAAATAATTTACACCAGAATTAACCTTAATAATACCTTCACAGCTCACTTGAGTGAAAAACGAACCTTCAAACTTGACAGAATTTGTGATTTGGTTTATATTGTGATGTATATCAATTTCGACTGATATGAAAAAAATGACTGTGATTGGATTTTTTTCCATATCTCCCAGCTCTTTGTGAAATTACTATTGTACATGCTGCTGTATTGGTAATGTCTTACAAGCAATTGATGCTGAGGCAAAAACAAAAAACATAGTATAGTTGTCCCACTTAAAAAGATGAGAGAGTCTGTAATGTTCATCATAGGTTCACTTCAACTGTTAGAGACAGAATGTAAAAAAATTCCAGATATCACATTGTATGATTTTAAAAGAATGTATTTGTATAATGGTGCAAAAAATAAGTATTTAGCTTCTACAAACAAGCAAGAATTCTGTCCCTCACAGACCCGTTACTTCTTCTTTAAGAAGCTCTTCTATCCTCCACTCGTTACCTGTATTAATGGCACCTGTTTGAACTTGTTATCTGTATAAAAGACACCTGTCCACACCTTCAAACAGTCAGACTCCAACCTCCACCATGGCCAAGACCAGAAAGCTGTCTAACAACACCAGGGACAAGATTGTACATCTGTACAAGACTGGGATGAACCAATCTACGGGGAACTGGTCAATGACCTGAAGACAGCTGAGACCACAGTAACAAAGGTTACTGCTAGTAACACACTGTGTTGTCATTGATTTAAATCCTGCTTAAACCAGCACATGTACAGGCCCGTCTAAAGTCTGCCAGAGACCACCTGGATGATCCAGAGGAGGATTAGGAGAATGACATGTGGTCAGATGAGACCAAAATGAAACTCTTCAGTATAAAAGCCACTTGCTGTGTTTGAAAGGGGAAGAATGCTGTGTTGCGTCCCAAAAAAGCCATACCCACTGTGAAGCATGGGGGTGGAAACGTTGTTCTTTGGGGATGTTTTTTTGCAAAGGGGACAGAATGACTGATCCATATTAAGGTCAGGATGAATGGGGCCATGTATGATGAGATTTTGGGCAAAAACCTCCTTTCAGCAGTGAGAGCATTATAGATGAAACGTGGCTCTTCCAGCAGGACAATGATGCCAAACACATAACCCGGGAAAAGAAGGAGTGGCTACATAAAAAGCATTTCAAGGTTCTGGAGTGGCCTAGCCAGTCTCCGGACCACAATCCAATAGAGAATCTGTGGAGGGAGTTGAAAGTCTGTGCTGCTCAGCGACAGCCCCAAAACATCACAGTTCTTGAAAAGATCTGCATGGAAGAATGGACCAAAATACCAGCTACAGTCTGTGCAAACCTGGTGAAGTCCTACAGAACCAACCAAGGTTATATTACATTACATTATACATATAAATTCTTTAAAAATCAAACAATTTAATTTCCTGTGTTTCTTTTTACATTCTGTCTCTCACAGTTGAAGTGAACATTACAGTCCTCTTTCATCTTTTTAAGTGGGACAAATTGCAGAGTTGGTGGCCGTCAAATAGTTTTTTGTCCCACTATGCGTATGTTCCCATTATTAAGTTTGAAAAATGTTTTCTTTGGAAACCTGTGGTTATTTCTGCAAGACATTGCCTGGCCTAATTCTGCATGCAGTACCACAGAGTGGCTTTGTAAACACAGAATCCATGTGCTTGACTGGTCAGCTAGCGGTCCATATGTGTCTCCCATTGAAAATGTAAAGCATATCATGAAGACAATAATCAGACAACAACCACCATGGAATGAGCAGATCAAGTCTTGCATTAAGCAAGAATAGGCAAAAATAGCAACAGTTAGTATTCTCAGTTCCCAAATAATTAAAAATGTTATTACAAGGAAAGGAGATTCAATATTGGTAAACATTGTTTTCCAAACTTTATAAATGTGTTGTAGGCGTCAACTTTTACATTTGTTTATATTTACAAAATGCATTCATTAGGTTGGTCAAGGAAAACAATGGAAATCTTTTCATTGTATTTTTATCAGTTAAATAAAGGATTGAGTATTAACAAACATTGTTTTAATGTATTCTACACAATTTCTCTCAGGCAGAAACAAGAGAAGCAACTTGGCTTTAGAGTCTGCATAACTATATAAGTAATAAGTAATATAATAAAATGTTAAATAAATATAAATTAAGTAGTAAAATAAATACAGTATCGGCTTTGTACCCCTCTAGCCTTGGGCGTGGCTGCTCCAAAGCTTCCCATTCTACTGGCAATGCTTTTCTATGGAGATTACAAAAGCTGTGTGAGCAATTGAACAGGTGCATATAACTGTAGCTTAATACACTTATTAGATGTGGTTTCTGAAGACTTTTCTATATATGGTGCACACACAGCAGGGATGCCCAGATCCGGTCCTGGAGGGCTGCTGTCCAGCCAGGTTGGTACCTTCACTTCCCCAAACACACTCACTCAAGCCGGCCGTTAACAAGTAAGTGGAAGCAGGTGGAACCGAACAGGGAATTAAACAAACTGTGCTGTCTACACCTGGGGCTGTGCATCCCTGATACACACAGATCAGCCATAACACCATGAACACTGACAGGATCAGGAAAAAACATCGACAATCTAGTTATTTCATTACAATGGCACCTGTCAGGGGGTGGGATATTAGGCAGCAAGTGAACAGTCACCCAAAGCTCATTGATGCATGTGGAGAGTTATCTACACAGTATTAGACAGGTGGTGTTAATGTTATGACTGATTCGGTGAAAGGCGCCGTTCTCAACGTCCAGCATCGGCGAAGTTCTATCAATGGGGGGCGCTGCAGCCACGCGCGTCGTGGCCCATTTATTTATTTATTTTCTTACTTACTTTGATGTTTTCCCCCACCAGCTCCACGTGTTGCATTGTGGGTTCCTTACCTTCTGGTGGGAGAAGTTGTCGGTTCGCTCCTCTCCGAGCGGCAGCAGTCGGAGCGACACAGCGGGAGGAGGGCGTAGGAGCCTCCGGGAGGCCGGTACTCTGCTTGTGTGAAAAAGGAGTGAACAGGACAGACGAAAACAGTCGGTGTCATCGTGTGGAAGCCTGTGGACGGTAAGTCGGTAAATGTTCACGGTGTAAGTGGCGCTTTTGAGCGAGTTTGTTGAGGAATATTGTTGTTTGCTTCTCTCACCGCTCAGCCGGCAGCTCGCGCGGCTAAAACTGTCAAAGCGCTCGCGCCTCTTTGGCATTAGCGCTTCACTTCTGTAACTTCACGAACTCAAAGCTGAGTGGAGACCTAGAGAAGGTGACAGAGATGTGTAGGTGCGTGCTGCTGTCAGTGAGCTTTAGAAACTGAAGCCCTGTTGTTCACTTAGCTTACGTAAAACAATCACGCTGTCCGTTGACCCTGAACTGGCCGCGTCGTGCGCTCGAGCCCGCGGCAATGTGTGCGCGCGCGCGTTTGTCTATGTGTGTGTGTGTGTGTGTGTGTGTGTGTGTGTGTGTGTGTGTGTGTGTGTGACAGAAAGAGAGAGAGAGAGAGAGAGAGAGAGAGAGAGTCTGAGCTGGCCTGTTCTGCGTGAATAGCTCACATTCTTCTTCGCCCGGTGGCTCCGGGTGTTTTCACAAGCACCGTTTGATGTGAGGGAACCAGGCAGCGGAGAAGCAGCGAAGTGAGTCCGAGAAGTGTGACTCGGGCGCGGGGAGGGAGAGGAGGAATAGTCGGTGCGCCAGCAACATCCAGCGCTCACAGGCTTTACAGCAGGGGTCACCAACATGACCCCCAAGGACCACATGAGGCCCACTGACCTACTCCAAAAACTCACCAATATGCATAACATATTTAAAATTAAATTAGATCCTGTTGCTGTTTTTCTTTAATCACATTTGGATTTATATAGATTTGAAAATGAAATTATATATAATTTTTTTTAAACGTGTTTATTATACATGAAGTTTAAGTAAACTGTTGTATTCTAGATCAACGATCAGTACTGTGCACATGAAGAATAAACTCGCTGGCGCAGCAAAGATGTGGAGATGAATGATAATTTAAAAAGTGGATGCTGACTCTGATGGTAAGATGTCAGAACACAGTGCACCACAGTTAGAGCTGTTTCAGCAGCAAGAGGAGGACCTACACAATATTAGGGAGGTGGTCATGGTTAGGGCTGATCTGTGTAGCATGGTTTACCCGGATGCAGACCTGGAGGGCCGGTGTCTAGCACAGTTTGGTGATTTCCTGCTTCGATTCATGTGTTAAAGGACAAGTGTAGTGGGTGTGACTGTGGGTGAAAAGCTTCAGATTGTGCTGGACACCATCGCTCCAGAATCACATTTGGGGAGTCCTAACTTTTAACACAGGCTTTGGTTAAGTCCATTCTTCTAGCATTGAATTTTCCAATGGAGGTAAAATGCTCAGGGGTGTCATTAGGCCTGGGGCTGTAGACCATAAAGTTTTATGAGTAACACTGGATGTTAATAAAAGTAATAATAATAATAAATGACAACAACATTATTAATAATAATAGCCCTGTACCCAATAAACACCAGACAGAGGCATGATCATTTGCCACACCCTTCCCCATTAACAAATCAAAACTCTTCGTCACCCCCTTCTCCTGTCAGCAGATCAAGCCTCCCCTTCAGCGAAGCTGTTGCCTCCTCTGTCGACAGTGTTAATGGCTAAATGAGTAAAGGATCTCACTCAGAATTTAGTGACAAACTAAAATCAAAACCTTGTAGCTTCTTGTGCAAACCTGTGCACACTTTTGACATGTCTTGGCCGATTCATTCCTGTCATTCAGGAAGAGACAGAGAGGTCCTCCAACGCTATAGATGTTCATTAACTGAAGACTCTGAGCTTTGGCCTTTGGAAGGATGAAAGTGTGTGGTTCCAGGCGCGAGAATAACGTTAATAAAACACCCAAACTGACTGGGTCAGGAAAGTAGAGCACTGGGGTCAAATGGACCCACAGCACAGCTCAATGATGGATGTACTCTTGCAGTGTTTAATTAACCCTTACAGTATTCATCTGTGTGCACTTGACCTTAAAAGGTCCAAATCCAGCATTTTTGGGCATTTTAAGGTTTATTCTGTATCTTCAGGTTTATACAATTTTGAAGCAGCTTTGACCAAGCTGTATTTGTTTGGGTGACTGAGGTGATTTTAAGAGGATTTACTGAGTCCAAAGAAAAAAGAAGGACTGTGTCAAAGAGAGGATGGGTGAAAGTGGAAAATATCAGTAAAAATCTTATCTTGATACTAAAACTGGTCAATTATTGCATTATTGCATTGTCAATTAATGCATCGTAAACTCTGATTTTGAAATGTAACAACAATAATAACTGGTTTCGCTGCATTACAGCTCATTAGAAAAAACAGACTCATACTGCATACTGCAAATGACATGTGGGCCACAATCTTTTTTCTTTGCCTGGACATGTAACATTTTCTACATTTTTCACAATTTTAGCTCTAAAAATAACCACCTAGCTGCCACCAAAGTCCTTACAGGAAAGCCTGTTCTCTCAGCAGCCACCTTGACAATGCCCCTGGGCGGTTATTTCCAGTCTTACCAGGGTTCTATTTCTTGGAGTGAGGAGAGACCTATGAAACTGAAATTGAAAGCCACATTAGCATTTCAAAAACATGTTTAAAATCACATGGATTTTCAAAGGCATTAAGAGATATCTAACCATTAATATCTCATTGTTTCTCACTCATATATCAGCGTTCTCCTACTCCTATTATACTCGCTGCTGCGGCACTATGCTGTGCTGTTGTGAGTGAATGGCCAGACTTCCCCTCCAGTGTAGCGAATAGAGGGAACCAACTAGTGTAGAGTAACAACTGTTTGAAGTTGCAGCAAAACCAGAAGGAATATGAAGTTTATATAAATCATCTCAGTTGTGCATTATGGTATTAATGAATTGTTTAATGCTGACGACCACAGTCATTTGATTACCCAGACTTGGATGAAGGCTCGCTCTCCATACACACTCGTCTTGGTGAAATGATCCTCCAGCAGATGTGTGCTAGCCTGCGGCATCAGTCTCCGAGCAGTTTGGCTCATTTTCACCAAAAGTGTGCGCAGCGGTCGGTCTCCGTCATGTTGCCAAGCTTTGTGAGAACAAGTGCAGAGAGAGGGAGAGAGAGCGAATCCAGCAACTCGAGAACAAAACTGCTTCCCTTCTTTTCCCCGTCATTTCCATTTTCTGCGCCTTATGCGTTCACACATGAGTGCTCATGAGACAGCGGTGGGGCTGTGATGAGTTTCTACAGGGAGCAGCATCATGAACGCTGTGTGGCATTTCCGCTCAGATCCTCAACGCCTGTGAACAAGTGCTCGTCTTGTCCTTTTTTATATTTAGCACTCATCAGTCTTTTTTTGTATCAACACAATCAGACTGCGATGTTAGCAGCATGTTACAAACCCTCATTTTCATTTCCTCTTCTTGTTTTATATTGCAACACCATACACTCATTTTTCAGAGTAATTTCATCTGCTTTCCCGCTTTCCCGCTTGCTGTCTAGCCCTCTCTCGCTCCTCTCTTCTTCCCTTTTACCAACAATTTTTATCTGATTTCTATTTCTTACTTTTATTCTTCTACTCTTTCTC
The DNA here is from genome assembly GCA_037576955.1 of Lepidarchus adonis. Classification (NCBI taxonomy): domain Eukaryota; kingdom Metazoa; phylum Chordata; class Actinopteri; order Characiformes; family Lepidarchidae; genus Lepidarchus; species Lepidarchus adonis. The sequence goes on from JBBIGC010000018.1 coordinate 17,301,185, forward strand.
TTCCCCCTGTCCTCCCGACTGCCCCCCGCCCCATTTCCAGGAGTCTGTAGATTAGCGGATTTCAGTTCTGATCACAGTGTTTCTTGTTAAGAATCTGTATTAATCTACATCTCCCTTCTGCCCCAAGAGGCTAATAAAGCTGAATTTTACTCTACATCTCTTATCATGGGCAATAGCATATTGCAGGGAGAAGGCTGTGAATAATTTAAAGCTTTTCTTCATTTCTTGTAGAACTGCAAACCTGCCTTAGCCTGCAGTAAGGTTGATTTTAGTAGTTAATCCCTTATACACAAACACCAGTATGAGGATGTGCACTTCAGTTACTAAACATTGGGTTGGTTTCTTGGACAGGGCTTAAGCCAGGTCCTGGTCAATATTTTCAGACTCTCAGTTCAGAATGCTGCATTGTCCAGGATAGATGTAATCACTGTCTTGAAAAATGATGCAGTTTGTTTGGAGATTCATTCAGGGGTTATGATAAGCTTTTGGTCCCCATCTTATCTTAATTAAGGATGTGTGCAAGTCCTTAAGTACTTGGTTAACAGTTCAATGTCCCAGGATTCTCAAATTAAATCACACATCCTCATCCTGGGTTCCAGTGTAACAACTGTTTAAAGGTGCTGCTGAACCAGATTGAGGAACAGAAAGAAATAATCAGGGGAGCTTCTACTTCTTCCTCCAGTAACATTACATTTCTTTTCCATTTTGTTGAAACCATGTAGGCTGAAATGTCATGATGATTGTAATGTATTGCTTGAATACAGAGGTTTTTTAATTAGTGGGAGCTGCATCTTTTGCCCACTTTGCTGGACTTTTTTGCTCAATAATGATTCTATATATAAAAACCTGCTATGCATTATTTATTTAATGAACATTTAATTAAGATATTTATTATACTAATTATCTTTAACTTGTCCGTGTTTAGCTGAGAGCTAGACCTCTGGACAGTCTTGTGAAATTATGCAGCATAATTTACGGAATATTATATTTTTAAGCCAATTAGTAACATTTTACACTAGATGTGGTAACTTTCTGCAGACAGTATTCTCCTTGTATGTCTTTTACACAGCCCTTGTATGGCAGTAGCACACATGCAAAGTGCAAAAGTACATTTTGACACTTGCCACATGTAGGATGCTAGCACTTTCTAGCTAGAAAAAGTATTTTGCAATCTAGACAGACATCTATGATAAGTTGTAGCAATAGCATCTGTTTGAGTATTTTAAAAAGACAGGGATCAAGCAGCTTAACTAACAAAAACAATGAAAATATAGTTCTGCTTCTTAATGTTCTTCTATGAACTAAAGTAGAAGCCTGTAAGTCACCTCTATTAACTACTGGGCTTGTTAGCGCTAGTGTTACTGTTTTCACCTGCCATCTGAAGAGGCCACTTCCATAACTCAAGCCTTTTCCAATGTGAAATTCTACTGGTTAACCTATAGTGCCCTAATGTTAGGCTAAAAAGCATTCATTCAGATGCATGAAGAAGAGCTAAACCTAGCCATTTGTTCTTCCACCCTGCACTTAACATCATTCCTCAACTTTTTTTAGATACTTTAATATCAAAATTAGTCAGAAATCTTATCCTTGATCAAAAATCTGATTTTTTCTAGTTTCAAGAGTGTATTCTTAACACTGTCACTGTAAGAACAGTGCATTTCACATTAAAATACTCATCACAATGATTTAATTATGCAGACCTTTTGAAAAATCAATGGAATTTCCTTTAAGCTACTGGTGGAATCTCCAGTTTGACCTGCACCATTGAGAGTTTAAGCCGCAGATGGATGAACGCTCGCTTCAGTGTTGGGCCCCATATGGAGTGTTAGTGTAAGGAGTGAAATCCTTTTGTTTGCTTCGCCTTGCCCAAAGACTCAAGCCCCCCCCCTCCCAATTTGCCGACGGCCATGTCCGAGACCCCTGTGACTCTATTGTTCCCTTTAATCAATACCAAACCATGGTGCAAAAGTGTGAAGCCTTTTGTCCCCCCCCTCTCAGTGATGCATCATTAGCTTATAAAGCATAATGATTGTGACCAATTACGTGCTATTACCAGTCACAGTTGATTGTATAATTTGACTGGCGTGCACACAGTGGTTTGGCTAATTGTACTGATAGGATTGCTAAAGCAGTGGCTTTTATTGATGCTAACCAGTCAGTGGATCCATAGCTAAAACCTGCAGATTGGATAGAATCAATTACTTTAGTCCAAACTTGAACTACCCCTTGTTCTGCACATTTAATGTTGTCATTGCTCCCAACACTCTTGATCCAAGCTGTCGGTTGATTATCCATCAGTTCTTGAGTTCAGATGGGTAAATAAAAACAAAAATGTGAAGGACAGATGGTCATTTTGGAAAACCACTGCTTCAGTCTGTAACTATACCAATCAACCAACCAACTTTCTCAGCAGAACTAAGTGCCTTGATTTGTAATTTCCACGTTCCACTTTTATCTATTATGATTTCTGGGTTGCAAACATTTCAAGGATTTTAGGAGCATGTTGCTATTAGTACTGCAACTCTATAAACTACTATTATTACATTTAAAATGCATGTAGTAGTACTGCAACTCTATAAACTACTAT
>JBBIGC010000018.1:17353689-17368009 GCA_037576955.1 Lepidarchus adonis
TTGTTTGTTTACTGGCCGCCTCTGCATCTGGGTTCAACCTTAAATTTCCGTGCTGGGCCCTCACCAGCACGTTACAAAAATGTAATTTTTTCCTGGCATTCTTCCTATTGAAGCATTTCTATTGATATAAAAAACAATGTGTGGTGCAATAAGAGGTTGTAATAGTTTTTTAATCATCTCATATATTTTAGTATGGCAGTCTATCTGGGTACCACTACTCACTGGTGAGAACAATGCTAAAACCAGGATCTTTAAACCTTTTTGTTGTGATGACATTTGGCAGTGCATATGGCATCTGTCTCTGCTTCCATGGTGGCTCTTCTAGCATTCAAACTAGCCTGTAGCTTTAAATTCTGCTCAGTCTACCAAACAGACAATAAATGCAAAGACAATGATCTGAATAAAAACGTAATTCTAACTTTTTACTCCCTTAGTGACATTTAAGCTGTATTTGAATTAGATGCTACAATCACATCTTCTACAGCAGCATTCATTGCATGGATATGTTCATTTCAGCTGATATTTTCTGAACAGCATTAATGAAAACAATATGGCTAATTTTATAATAAGCATATTATTTTAACTGTGGTTTTGAGAGAGTATTTGAGTACCTGACTGGAAATGCTAACAAATATTAAAGGCCTGTAATATGCTATGTAGCCCAGCCTTAGTGTGACATATTTGCAAATATTAGTTGTGGTTATAATACATACAGTATTATCTTTGTGTATGTCTCTGTAGGTGTTTCTCCATGCGGATGGTACGGGTGATTTGTATGAATCTGTGGAGGTGGATAGTGAAAGCCCTGTAAATGCTGACCTACTGCTGGATTCAAGAGGACATAATATTTACGTCCTGACGGAGAGAAAGGTATGTTTAGATCATCTTACATTCATGCTGCATAACAAAACACAGATACAGACACATACAGTCATGTAAATAGTAAGTAAACTCCATGTAAATTGCTTTTTAAATTTTTTTTAATTTTACATATTTTAGCTAGAAACTATTTGACCAATTTTAATACAGTGCATACAGATCGTATACCTGAAAAAATAAAAAAAACACAAAAAGTATCTTTTTCAATCAAGTACACTAGCTAGGTGTTGCTTCCTTTTTCAAAAATAATATCTTGCAGGCATTTTGCATAAGCATAATTAATACATTATGTTGTATTTCAGAATTTTAGATACATATAACAAACAATTTTCTTTTTTTATCTTATTTCTTGGTGGATTTGCTAGTGTTCCTAGTATCATAATCCTGCTGCCTCACATTTTTAATGGACCCATATTGTTTTTATATTTTTTTATATGATGCAGAATTCATAGCAAAATCAATGACTGCGAGCTGATCAGTCTCTGGAACAGCTCACCAACTGTAAACCATCACATTTCTGCCACCATGCTTCAGTTTCTGATAAGGTGTCTTTGATTTAAGCCACACAAATTCACTCTTTCAATTTTGACAATTAAATTTCTCCAATCTTTCTTATTGTAGACATATCTTTTGGCGAACTGTAGTCTTGCTCTTATGTTCTTCCTGGATAGGAAAGATGTTTTACCTGGTCCAGTGCATGTTTTGAAAGTCTGCGGTTCTTTCCTTACAGTGAATGATTTCTTTTTATCTTATGTATCTTTTTAAATTCCTCACCAGGTACAGAGGCTTCCACAACCTTTTCATGAAGGGCTTAGAATATTCTTTAGATCTTGGCATGATGACACCACATACTTCAGTAGCAGAGAGAACACCAGACCCAAATGTCAGGTTTAAATAAGACAGGTTCCACCTTAGGAGGTTCTAATCAGCGACACCTAATCTGGAACTCCAACTTCTAATTTTATAAGAATTTTATTTTATAAGGTTTGGTGAATATAAGAATGTACTTACTTTTACCATGTAACCGATCTGTTCATTGTTTATTTAAAGTATGAATATGACCAAAAAATATCATTATAATCACTTTTATCTGTGTAAAAGAGGGTGAAATGGTTGCCCTTTCAAAGAAGTTGCAAAGAGGTTGCTTATTTTAATGCATGGCTGTATACAATACAGTATATATGCACCTACACCCTTTCTCCGTGATTTCACAACTCCCTATTTTTCTTTGGAAGACTGAAGCAAGGTAAGTTAAACAAGGCATAGGTATTAAAATGACAAATAACATTTAAACAAAGACAAATAGCCAAATTCACTTTATTGGTTGGGTTTTATTTGACTGCTAATCACAAAATATTAGACTGGAGGAAGTAAGCTCCATTAGTCTTTTAGATACTGCAGAGCCAGGACACAAACTAAGCAGAAATAACAGCACAGCTTATTGCTAAATCTATACAAAGTTAGTGTAAAACATTGAAATAAATTATTTCGCTTGCCTACAGAAGTTACCGTTCCCGCAATGGAATTCATGAATATAAAGCTTCTTACTTCTAGTTTTGCCTGAAGCTGAATCTTTTTTTCCCATTCTGCTTTAAATTGTTACATTGTACAAGATTTTTTTCTTTGTTTTTTTCTTTTTCTCCTGTGAAATGACCAACAATAGCAACAATGATAGACAGAATAACTGAGGTTATAATTAGCAGCAGGTGCACATGAGTCACATGAGGTTCCAAAGCAGAGCTTGAACCAGAAAGAACCAGCTCTAGGTGAACTGATCAAACCAGTGTTCCTCAGGATTGGGGAAACTGTGATGCAACCAGAAAATAGCCGTGGCCATTTGTACACATGCTTTGAGCCATTTAGCTCTGTCTGTCTAAGTTGGCTTCCCTGTCTGATTCTCTTTCACTTGGCTGGAGAGCTTCCTTTTATCCCTTTTAATGTTTGCCAGCTTCTCCCCAGTGAGGTGCGCCCGAGTCCCATGATGACAGGGAGCCGTGCACAAACAAGCAGCGGCATGATGGCAGCTCCGCCTTCAGGCCATCGCAACAGACGTGTGCCAGTTTGAAACTGCTGACAAAAAAATTTCATGTTTGAGCCCAAACTTTATCTGTTGTGAATAAAAAACAGAGAGTTTGTCCAGTGTCTTTGCCTATGCCCCCACCCTTCATCTCAGATTGCATGGTTTCCTGCCTGAGCTTCTGATTTTGCTCAAGAAGGAATTGATAATTAGCTACTAAAAAGACTTTGTGTTGTTAGAGCAGGGATGGGGAAATGTATATAATTGTCAATGTATTAGTTATAGCTATTTGTACATGCAGGCCAAGGCCATTTTTTCAAAAACACTAACCATACAAACACACTTTGTAGGTTTGCACTTATTGATTATACATGTTAAACCTGGTGATCTTGTGTCATTCTCTTTCCTTTGACTAAATAGGGTTGTTGAGACACAGAAAGCTTAATTTCTAGCCAGAAGTGCATAAGTATGCCTGAAAAAATGGGTGTAGATGCAAGGTGGGTATAAAATAAATTGACATTATTGTGTTCTCATACTTGAATAGTGTGTGTGTGTGTGTGTGTGTGTGTGTGTTTTCAGGTTACAAGGCTACCCGTGGCTCAGTGTGAAAGGCATCTTGATTGTCATTCATGTCTGTCAGTCAGAGATCCATACTGTGGCTGGTGCTCACTCGAGGGCAGGTACAGTGGTGCTTAAAAATGTGTAAAACCTTTATTTCTGCATAAATATGATTGAACACTTCATCAGATTTTCAAACAAGTCCTAAAAGTAGATAAAGAGAACATATTTAAGCCAATGAGACAATAATTAATTGAGAAATTATTCAATGTTACATTCAGTCAGTTAATGGTGAAAGTAGTTGTTTGACCCATCTTGTGCACAAATAACCACAGATTAACATTTCTGGTAACTGCTGATCAGTCTTGCACACTGGCCTGGAGCAGTTATAGCCCATTCCTAGTTTCAGCTATGGGATGCTGCTGGGTTGCCTAACATTTCTGTTGGGTTAACATCAGGACTTTTAAAGAAAGGTCTTCTTTAACCATTCTTAGGTAGAAGATCTTGTGTGCTTTGGATTATTGCCTTGCTACATTTCCCACTTTCTTGATACTCAGTTCACAGACTGATGAATTCACTGTTCCATCAATGATGGCAGACTGTCCTGACCCATATGCAGCAAACAGGTCCATAACATGATTTCATCATCACAACGTCAGTTGTAAAAAGCACTATACAAGTAAAATGACAAGTAAATAGCCTACTGTTTCACAAGTAGGCTAATGTTCTTATGCTAGAATTTTGTACTTTCCTTGCTCCAAGCACAAGGATCATTTATACTAAATCGTTCTATTTTTGTCTCATCTGTCCACAAAAAGTTTTCCCAATAGTGTTCTGTGTCCATGTGATCCACCATTCTATTGTTCTCTCGTTCCCCAATCTCCTTTTCTCCTCTCATATCCTGAGGCACTGAAATCTGTGCTACAATTCGGTCTGGTAGATACCGATCGTATAGGAAAAAGTGTCATATTGGTTTCAGTACCCAACCCTACTATCCTCTCTTAATCTGTTTTCCTCTCCTTTTTCTTATGTTTCTACCTGTATTGTTTTTAAGTAGGTCATCTCACTAATGTGGCAGTTTCATCATAGTGTTTTTATTTATTCCTTATTGATTAGTCATACAATCTATAATCTGTTATTTATCATAGATCATCTACAACTAACATTCACATCTTTTTTAAACAATTGAAATCACCAAACTGTGTATAGTTTTAAAACTGACCTCTTTTAAAAAGCCTGTGAATCTGTATGCTTGCATGTTGATGTGCATATGTACACTTGTGTCTTTTAGGTGTACTCGGAAGTTGGAATGTGCTCGCCACTCACAGCCTCACCACTGGCTGTGGAGTTATGGTCATGATCAGCAGTGTGTGTCCATTCAGAGTCTGGATCCTGCAATTCAGAGCCGAGAGGAGCAGACCATGGTATATACTCATGCTACAGCAACAAACTCTCACAAATTCATATAATTTACAGCACAAACCCTCACAGATGCATTATGTGCATTTTTCAATATCATTACATTCATATCACAGAAAAACAAGCATCTATATGCAATGGTGTGAAAAAGTGTTGACTTCCTGATTTCTTTTTTCCCATGTTTGTCACACTAAATTGTTTCAGATCATCAAATTTTAATATTGGTCAAAGACAACACAAGTAAACACAAAAGGCAGTTTTTATGGGAAGGATTTTATTATTAAGGGTGAAACAAATCCAAACCTGCATGGCCCTGTGTGATAAAGTAATTGCCCCCAAACCTAATAACTGGTTGGGCTACCCTTAGCAGCAACAACTGCAATCAAGATTTTGCAATAACTTGGAATGAGTCTTTTACAGCGCTGTGGGAAAAATTTGCCCCACTCATCTTTGCAGAATTGTTGTAGTTCAGCCACAATAGAGGGTTTTTGAGCATGAACCACATTTTTAAGGTCATGCCACAGCATCTCAATAGGATCTAGGTCTTTGACTAGGCCACTCCAAAATCAGCCAATCAGAGGTGGACTTGCTGGTGTGTTTTGGATCATTGTCTTCCCTACAGAACCCATGTTAATTTCAGCTTGAGATATTGAACTGTGATGAACCACTGTTAAGTTATGTTTTAACAGGGGGGTAATCACTTGCCATGTAGGTCTGGATTTTTTTTCCTCCCTTAATAATAAAATCCTTCACTTTTAATAATAAAAACCATGGTTTATTAAGTGTGACAAACATTGAAAAAATAGAAATCAGGATGGAGAAACACTTTTTCACACCACTGTATCAAATTCTAGCAAGAGGAACCTGAAGCAATACAGATACTTGACTCTTAGGTAAAGCAGCTAAACAGATACTGAAACTATGTCACTGAACAAAGATTTATGAGATGTAATTAATTCATTAAACTTACTTTGTCTTAAACATAACTAAACTTATCTGAATGCCAACTTACGAACTAATATAATATTCAATCTTGGCATATTTGTAAAAAAATATTACGTATTATAAATAGTATTAAAGGAAACAGTAAAATGAGAAAACACACAAAAATTATGTTTAAATATTAAATGGTTTTTGAGAATGGTGAAATCCTTGGTGTTGTCAGTGGACATTGGGGGGAGAAGGGGATATTGGATGGACACTTTAATTGTACCTGTTTTTAGTGTTGAGAATTCTCCAGGCTTATCTACAAAGACCTGGACTGTGCCCAAGCTTGTGAAGAACATGGTGGATTCAATTGACCAAGCAACAACTGTCCCCACCCATGACATTAATTAGCTGGATCATGTGTGTTGCTGAGTTGTTGTAGCCCTAGTCTGGTCTCACACTGGCACTATGTAGATAACAATGAAGGCTGCTGGTTTATGTTAATGCATTGCCAACATTGTCAGTTGCTAGGAAGTCAGATCTAGAGAACAGAAAACTAGCCAGTAGACAAGCCTTCTTCACACAATGCACAGTCCTAAGACTGACAGGAAAATGGCCCTGAAGTGCCTTTCAACACAGCAGGTTTTTCCACAGAAATAAGGAAACTGAATATGTGCCAATGGAATGAATACAGAAGGTTGCTATTTGCTATTTGCTTGGTCTAGACTTAATACCTACTTGACTGCTTGACAAATGGAACTACAGAATGAGCTGATGCTACTACCGTAATGAATTTCAAAATATACTCTTTACAACAGTTTCCAAATACATCATAGTGTTTAAGGAGAAGCAAAAAAAACTGAGTAAAGTTTGGACTTAGTTATAGTAAAAGATGCCTTTGCTGTATTTAAAAGCATGTTGTGCTGGTCAATACAATACAAATATTTAGTTTTAAACTGTTTAAATTCATCCAGCAGTTTCAAAAATGTATGTACTTTTTCTCAGCCTCTATTAGTTGTATTTATGAAGCTGATAACTTCCCCAATGCAGTGAGACAGCCAGCTACTCCCAGAGGCTTGTGTAATGTGGGCATGCAGATTGCAGAGTTTTGCATTTGTCTTTGTTAATTATGGACTGTTCATTAAAACAATGCCAACATTTTGTGCCATGTCTGAGTACAAAAACGATTTTCAATACTCACACAAAACAGAAAAGAAACTTTGCGAATGTTGACTTTTAGTGTGTGCTAGTTACATTGGCCTCAAAACTCCAGTTCTCTAAACTCAAGAAGTAAAGTTTGTGCTCAGAACTAATGAACTATTCCTTTAAGTGAAAGAAAAGCTTAGGTACGTAATGAAGCAATTAATTATGAATAATTTATAATAATAATTACTTCCCTCAGAGCATATTATAGAGGATTTAACTAAAATACATTTACATTAATACATACATATTACATACATACATGCATACATAATTTACATATTATGTGTATTTTTTTTTATTTGGGGGGGGGGGGGGGGTCAAGTGCCTAAGTTCAAGTTGAAGTCTCTTATCTTCATTATAGTCAGGTAGTAGCAGTTGCAATTTTGTACATTTAACAGGCCAGACATTTACACCACCTGTCTAATATTGCGTAGGTCTCTCATGCAGCTGAAACAGCTCTGACTGTGGTGCACTATATGTTCTAAAACCTTTCTATCAGAAAAGGAGGTCCCCTTTGGGATCTGACCTGACCCCCTATTCCCCACATGAATCAGAAAGTCTTGTGTGCCTATGACCCAGTCGCTGATTCACCATTGGTCCTTCCTTGGATCACTTTTGGTAGGTGGACTACTGTGGACCAGATCTGCTATTTTGGAGATGCTCAGACTCAGCCATCACAATAAGGCCTTGTCATGGTGGCTCAGCTCCTTAAACTTGCCCATTTTTCTTGCCTCCATCACATCAACTTCAAGAGCTGACTGTTCATTTGCTGCCTAATGTATACCACCTCCCTGACAGCTGCTTTTGCTTTGAAATAACTAAGTTTTTTTACGTAACCTGCAAGCTGTGTTAGTGTTATGGACGATCTTTGTATGTGTGCAGTCTTTTGTAAGATATCTAATCCTAAACAGCACTTTGGTTAAAAATAAAAGTTGAATCAGGCACATTTTCTTGTTTTCCCTCGAGGTTTAATTTTGAGCTTCAAATCTCAACACCCACATGTGCAAATCTTGACAGTGAGGAAAGATCTGCTACCAAATGTTCTAATGCTTAAACTGTTCTTCTGTGACATGGAAGCCATGTCAGTGTTTTGGCTGTTGACCAGCGTAATGAGCACTTATGGAATTAGTTGTCAGTCTTAGACAGTGTGACATGTTGTCCGCCTCAGCAAACCTCAATTTAACCATTACTCACGGCTGGATACAGCAGCCTCCCAACTCACATAGTCTGAAATTTCTCCTATTTGTGTGCAACTGTAGAAGCAGTCACCCCGAAACATTCTGGGTTTTAAACTGGGGGGTGTGGGGCTGGCACTTTCATCCCCCACTGACTAGAAAAATAACTGACGAAATCTCTGCTTAGTATTCCACGGAGCAGCCTTGGAAAGATGCGGTGCTGAAAATGTGCCTGAATGTTGTTTTTTGCATGCCTCACTCTTTTCTCTTGCAGGTCTCTTTCACGGTGCTGCAGTTGCCAACACTGTCTGCAGATGAGGCTTTGTCTTGCGCTTTTGGAACTCTTCCCGCTCAACCTGCCGTTGTCATGGAGAACAGGATAACTTGTCAGTCACCCTTACCAGAGCTCCTCCCCCCAAGCCCTTGGGGCAGTGGTGAGTGGCTCGTATCCACGTGAATTTCACATAGCTGCAAACTAGTAATAGTTTACTTTTCAGGTGATTCATTCAGCCTTGTTTCAGAAAATCCTATTGAACTTATTATAAGATTGTTTTCTGCTTTCTGTAAGAACATGATCAGGAGTGTCTTTGATGTGAAGATTTATACAATTTGTACTGAAAAACTATATATTCATATTCGCTAGTTCCATTTTTAAGTCTAGGCTAAAATAATTATTTTTTATTTCATAAGGGGTGACAGTGCTATATTTTGCAGAAACAGGGTCAACAGCTCTACTCAGCTACTTAATTTTGTTAAGAAAATTTGAGTTTGGCTTTACTTTTCCCTGTGTGTTTTGTGCTTTAACCTAGACTTTCTGTCACATTTTTAGAACTTAGATTAAACCCCTTCTTAAAAGTTTGTCCTTTTAATGTATTACTTTGTATCCATAGGTAACATGCACTACTAGTTCAGAAGTAAAGGATAATTGCTAAGATAAGATATAAATGCATATTTAGGTTCATGGTTTCCTTAGAGACGGAGGTTTGCCAAAAGCCATGCCTAAGGAGCAAACATCACACAATCAGATTCAGACTCCTCAGTCTTAGAATTGATGATGCATGCTTGCCTGAAGGAATCCAGAGGATAAAGTAAGCTGTTTTTGCAAGAACCAACACTGACAATCTGAAGAATTTTTAGCCATGGCTCTCATTCCTGGCCTTTTACACTGCACTGGCTAGGGATTTCCTGCTCTAACACAGCTGGTTGATATAATTTGCTATTTTTTGAGCTTTAATTATGTAACTGTATTATATAATATCCTTTATACACAGACAAGCCACTTAGAGTGTGGAGGCTAGATAAGTGTATGTAATTATCAGCCCCACTTACCATACAGATGCACTTTGTAGGTTAACATTAAGGGCCTACATCTGTTTCTCTGCATCGTTTAGTCCCCTTTACCTCTGTTGATTAATGATCAGCACCAACAGTGAGTCAGCATTATTTGAGTGGTTCTATAAACTGGAGCTGATATAATTGATATTGAATCTGGATGCATTTAGGTAAACATCATGAAGTGGTTTGTAAGTGTGTATATTTTATAATTATATATATATAATTTCAAGCACTACTTTATATGTTAATGCTGTTGAATACATTTCACATGTCAATAATTGGTAATGCTGTTTTTTTTTACCCTTTAAGCCATATGTAGCAGTGTATGTTTTTTATATATCTTCACCTAAAGAAAAATACAACTTTCAAGGCAAGTTTAATGAGCTGTCTTGATCAAAGTTATCTCCAGCTATTGTATTGGTGAAGCTGAAGTCCATATGTGGTGTAGGTCTTATATTTATTTTGTAGTTTTGTAGTTTGTTGTGGCTGTAAGATGTTATCTCCTCTTTCCTATAGATCATATGATTGTAAGGATGGCACTGATGTTTAGAGAAGTGACAATCTCTCATACCAACATAACTTTCTATGACTGCAAGGCTGTCGGCACTCTCAATGCTACCTCACCGTAAGTACATATACAGTCTCTTAGCAATACTGCAAAAAGTGAACACTGCAAAAAATCTTCTCAAATGAAAGCATCTTAATGTATTCAAGGTATGTAATATTTCTCAGAATGTTGTACAAATATTAGAGCATTCAAATTATATTTAATAAAAAATTCAGTGGCATTTTACAAAAAGCAAATGTCAATAAAAATTTACAGTTTTTTTACTTAATTTACAGAAATACAAAATAAATTACTTGGGAAAACCATTGTCACTTAACACTTTCTGCCATTTCAGACTTTCAATCAAAATTCTGTTACACAAGGAGAAAACCACCCATCAGTTTAATACAGAAACAGTTCCGTTATCTCAGATGTACTATCTCACTAACCAGAAGGCTGAAATAAATAATGGGATTTTTACTGGGAAGTCTTTCAGCAAGATAAGCATCATTTTACAACTATTCTATTAGCACATTCTACAACTGTGTAGCTTCATAGACCGTGTGTGTGTAAGCTTGACCGGCCTGTCAGCAGTCCAGATCTGTCTCTTTGTGACGGCTATGTTGGAGGGAGGTGAAATAAGCCCCTGTAGGAGCTCAGAGAAAGGGATTAAGTGCAGGTACTTCTTGTGAGCATAATTTATTAGAAAAAGGTGATGCAACAGCAAGACACTAAACAGCCAAGGTAACACAGATGAGTACAACAGAGAACTGACAACCAGTAACACAAACACAAGAGACTATATACCTGACGAAATCATGCGCACCTGGACTGGGGACAGGTGTGATATAAACATAGGACGTGGCAAAGGCAGAGAAAAGAGAAAGGCATAACAAATCCACATGGTAATGAAAAAAAAGAGGCAAAGAAGAGCAACAGCATTGTTACACTTCTACTGAAAATGTATGAAGCTTACTGAAGAGAATAAAACACCTTGACCATGGCTGTAAAACTCTGAATTGAGCAGAAATGGGCAAAAATTTATCTTGCGATCATGCTACAGTTAGACTCCTTAGTTCCTAAAAAAGTAAAATTAAAAATAAAAATAATTTAAAACATTGATAAACATGCTTCTGTCACAACTTTGTTATAATGTGTTGCAAGCATTAAATTAAAAAATTGTTATATTTACAAATTACATATATGTTGGTCAATGAAACCATTGGGAAAATGGCAAGCAAATGACTTAAAATGTAATAAGCTTTCTCGTTCCATTATGTCACTTTTGCAGTGAAGATATTTATGAAATGTGAATTACTTTGGATTAGTAATTATTTATTAATTATTAATTAATTATTTACAAAACATCTCTAACACTGAAATTCATGTACACACATTCTTTCTCTCTGTATATTTTTGTTGGGTATGGGGTGGTGTCCTAAAGCTAAAACAGATCAGATTTAGGTCTGAAAGAGTAACTGTAACTGTAGGAGTTATTGACCCCTGTCGTTTTCCTGTGTTTGAATGCTCGACTGTGTAATTAGATCATCAGTGCTGCAGGTGTGTGGCGAGTGTGTAAACGGGATCTCTAGCTGCAGGTGCATGACAGATGCCTGAGTGTGTGTGTTTTTAATGTCATCTTTGTCGCCGCAGGTGTATGGCGTGTGTGAGCAGCGTGTGGCCATGTCACTGGTGCGCTCGAGATGAACTGTGCACCCACAATAACACCTGCCCTCAGCAACACATGATCTTCAACAGCAGAGTAAGAACTTAGACCTGCTCACAAACACATACATACTCCTTCTTTTCTTTCTTTCTTTCTTTCTTTCTTTCTTTCTTTCTTTCTTTCGAAAAAACATGATAGATTACTGTTAAATGCTAATAATCAGCAACTGTCTCATTTAGAAAGGATTTTAAAGAGAAAATATTGGATTAGTATTTTTTTACTGGTACCATTAAGGCAAGTGCGGTATTGTGCTGTCTCTAACCTTTTGACAGACAGTTTGGGCCATATCAGGCAGGACTAATAATACTGAAACAATGCTAAATTAATTCATACAGTATTCAATATTGTAATTGGATTTTATTTATTAAATTTACCAAATTACAGCTAAATCTGAAACTGGATCTGGGGCATCCTGGTATACCTGTTAGTATTTTCCATCTGATATAAACTATTCAGCTTTAGACCATGTATTGTCCTTATTAAACCAGGTACAGTTGTTATTGTCAGTGTGGGTATAATCTATTTAACATGTAGTATAGTATAATCTAATATAATCTATCAAACATATGTACATGCTACTTGTGTTTTTCAGGAGATGAAGGAGCCTCATGGTCCAGATTCATGTCCATGCATCTGGGCACTAGAAAGTTCTCCTCTGATTCCTGTTGAGATTGACACACAGCTGTCACTACAAGGCAAAAATCTGGACATATTTGAGGTCAGACATACGCGTTTTGCCATGTTAAATAAATACTGTGTCTGTGTCTGTGTGTGTGTGTGTGTGTGTGTGTGTGTGTGTGTGTGTATATGTGTTTGTGTTTGTTTATGCACGCTTTTGTTGTACAAATGTCATGTAGTCGCTTTATAACATTTATGTAATTTAATAAAAAAAAATTGAGTAATTGCCTCCATAATGTTTTGGGACATTTTTACATCAAAACATTCACGTGATAAAAGTACGCATTCCAGATTTTAAAGTTATTTGCATACATTTTAGTTTCACCATGTAGGAATAGCAATGCCTTTTATACCATCCGCCCTCATTTCAAGGCACCATAATATTTGGGACAATTGGCTTTACAGGTGTTAGTGATTACTCAGGTGTGTTTCATTACTTCATTAGTGCCGGGATAAGATACCTAGACATACTTCTACCATTTGGAGTCTGTAGTTGCCATTGTTCTGTACCAGCAGGCCTTATATATGGTTTCACAGGGCGAGGCCACTGGCATTTTCCCATTCTCATCCTTTGTTTTTCATTTTGGCGTCTTTGAATTGAGCCCCTTATAGGTTGAAAGTTTTCATTTTTATCAAACGATGCGACATCCTTATGTTCCTAACACATTTCTCAGCCCATATCAGTTTAGTAGCCAGCATTTTATATCACTGAGATCTGATGTGCCTTCAAAGTGTTCCTTTAATGTTTCTGAGCAGTATATATATATATATATATTATAATATTAAACCTGTTTTTGCAGGATGAAGAGGACTACAAGTGTGTAGTGGTGATTGAAGGTCAGGAGAAGAAAATACCTGCAACCCTGGACAAGAGCAGAGAGACAGGCTCGCATGTGTTCAGGTGTGCCATCCACAAGGTAAGGTCCATCAATAAAAATTTTTTTAAGGGCTTGCTGATTTATTAATCAATTGAATAACAGGGTTACGAAATATAGGGTTATTTCAGAAACAAGTGATAGATGGACAAGTGATAGAATCAGAAAATACTCATACCCAGCCTGGCCTTGAACTCACCTCAAGAGTACAGTGTGTTTGCATAGGGATACATGTATCTCTGCTGGAAAAGAGGTGGAAACAAAGACGCAGGGAGTAAGCAATGGCAGAGTGTTTACTTGCTACCATGCAGTGTCTTTGTACAGACAAAGAGGATCCCGTCTTTACCTGTACATACCAAATGCCTGTTTACACTAAAGGCACGTGTACGACTCCCAGATGAGAGAAGTCCCCCGAGGGAAACTGCACAGTTCGGATGTACTCTGAAGTTCCTGTCAGCACATCCTTCTTTAGGTGAACTGAGTTTTCCAGCTTAGCATCTGAGGAAGGGTGCCCACAAACCCCACATTCCCTTCCCCAGGAATGGAGCATATCTCCTCTTTATCCAGGGTGATCAGCAAGTTTAACTCCTTTACCAGAAACAAAGGAAGTGGACAGGTAGCCACCCGGATAAACCCAAGAACCTTACCCATTTTACCTTGCCACACTAGTCCAGAGGCAGACTGGAAGACCCCGCATGGCTCAGACAGACAATTCTTACTCCCAGGTGTAAATAACAAACTCTGATTGCCCCTTAGTCAAGCGAGTTCCCGGCAGATGGTGGCATGGGCTCAAGAAGGTGTGTCTCCCTATGAGCCAGTGAGGATATTGCTTTCTCCTGGCACTACGGCCACGGCCCCGTACACTTTTAACAACGTAACTATTGTAAAAAAGCATTAAAACCTAATTTGTGTGTGTGTGTGTGTGTGTGTGTGTGTGTGTGTGTGTGTGTGTGTGTGTGTGTGTGTGTGTGTGTGTGT
>JBBIGC010000018.1:17371434-17388427 GCA_037576955.1 Lepidarchus adonis
AAACCGAACTACTGTAATTCATATGTAACAATGGCTACTTCCTTAGTAGTTACACTGTAGTTACATGCATTGTTAATATGTAACTACACAGTAATTAGAGACACTTAATATAAAGTGTGGCCAGATATTATGGTACGTGGCCCGACTATCCTCCCGTCAATGCAGTGAAGTTGTTCTGTGCCCTTAGCAGAAAAAAACGCCCCCAAAGCATAATGTTTCCACCTCCATGCTTGACAGTGGGGATGGTAATTCTTGGGGTCATAGTCAGCATTTGCCTTCTTCCAAACACGGCGAGTTGAGTTGAGGCCAAAGAACTTCATTTTGGTCTCATCTGACCACAGAACCTTCTCCTAAGCACTCTCTGAATCATTTAGGTGTTCGTTGGAACACTTCAGACAGGCCTTCACATGTGCCTTCTTAAACAGGGGGACTTTGCGGGCACTGCAGGATTTTAATTGATTAAGGTGTAGTGTGTTACCAATGGTTTTCTTGATGACTGTGGTCCCAGCTTCTTTGAGATCATTGACAAGCTCCTCATGTGTATTTCTAGGCTGATCTCGCACCATTCTTATGATGGTCCTCACCCCATGAGGTTAGCTCTTATGTGGAGCCCCAAACTGAGGTTGAATGATGGTCATATTGTGTTTCTTACATTTCCGAACAACTGCATCAACAGTTGTCTTCTTTTCACCCAACTTCTTGCTTATGGTTTTGTAGCCCATTCCAGCCTTGTGCAGGGCTACAGTCTTGACCCTGACATCCTTACACAGCTCTTTGGTCTTGCCTATGGTCTATTGGAGCCTGATTGATTAATTGAGCTTGTGGACAGGTGTCTTTTATACAGATAACTAGTTGAGACAGGTGTCTTTTAATGTGGGTGACGAGTTGAAATTAGAAGTATCTAACTGGTCTCTTAATGGTTGGTAGGGGATCAAATACTTATTTCACTCAATGAAATGCAAATCAATTGATATATTTTAAATAATGCATTTTTTCTGGATTTCTTTTTGATATTCTATCTCTTTCTGTTGAAATAAACCTACCATTACAATTCTAAACTGTTCATTTCTTTTTCAGTGGGCAAACTCAGTAAGGGGTCAAATAATTTTTTCTTCTATTGTACATGAGGTGGACCATTCAGGTCAAGAAAGTAAAACTATTCTCCAGGATTTTGCTACAGTTGCCTGGGGGGCATCCAGATACTCAGAACAAATTCTAAAGAGGATTTTAACTTTCTTGACCTGAATGGTCAACCTCTGTTAGACAGAGAAACACAATCTGTTTTTTCACTCATGTTTTTTATATAACAAAGAAAAAAATCGTTATTAAATAGTTCTGAATAATTGTAAGGTTTACCTTACAATGCAATATATGTTGTGTGAGGCCTAGAGATTTTTTTGTCTCTGCTGCTCTGTGTTCAGAAGCAGAACTATGAACCTGCTTCAGATTCCAATTGCTGTTAGATGTTTTCATACCACAGGATTCTGATCAAGGTTAAAAGCGGTCGAGCCACAAGTTTCTAATTGACGTTAAATTCCTCGGTCCACAAGATTTCAGTTGAGGTTAAAATTGATTTTTAGAGGGTGAATCATTGAAGCACTTAGCATACCTGTGTGCCTGAAACTGGTAGCAAAAGCTTAGTACACTGCACCTGCTACATTGTTTGCAGTCTAGGTTGAAATGTGAAATGTCTAATATAAGTAATTAAATGCAAAGGAAAAGTGTGTCTCAGATGTAATTTATTTTTTTATTCAGGGTAAAGGACTGACTCAGGCCATGAGCAAGGACGAGGTGGTAGCTTGGCTTGGAGACAGAAAATGTGATGTGAAAACTCTGGATGATACACACCTCTACTGTGAACCACCTGAAGAGCAGCCACTCAGCGTTGACCACAAAGAGCTGCCCAGCTTGAAAGTGCGTACTTTAGACTTAATAAATACTATTGTTTATTGTTATTTTATTGTTTTACTAAATTATTGTAAATATAATCATAGTAGTTGTTCTAAGTATACTTGAAATAAAATATCTAAAACAGTTTGCAGTATAGTTTATACAAATGTTCTGAAAGATATTATTTGATATAAAGAAATTATTAAGTGATTCAGAGTCAGAATCAGAAAACTTTAATAATCTCAGAGGAAATTACTGCACTGCGACTACACATGGGACATGCACATCCAGGCATCCAGATATAGTTATAAAAAACAAAGTATGATAAAAGTAGTAATTAAATAGAATAAGGTAAGATAAAGTGATGATAAAAATATAAATATATACAAAAAATAAAATTATAATAAAATCTAACAGTATAATTAAATAAAAATTAAATATGTAAAATAACTACACTTGTGAGCAGTGCTCTGGTGATAGTAGTGGTCCAGTAGAGCTGGATGATTATTGTGTATGTTTGATTTTCTCTCAGGTGGTGATGGGAATGCTCCAGTTTAACCTGGGAACAGTGCAGTATGACAGTGGCAATCACTCCACCATACCTCTGGAGGCTCAGGTGGGGCTGGCAGCCGGAGCAGCTGTAGTTGTATTCATCGTCCTTGTTATTATCCTCATGTACAGGTACAGTAACATATACACATTCTGCACAGTGTCCTGATTGTTTTAAGATCTGTATTGCATTACAATGCATTCGAAAGAAACATTCAGATTGCATTTACAAGGTCCATGTGAAAAAAACAGTCATTTTTACTTAATTCCTTACATACTGGCAGTTTTGTTCATATCACTCTTTTGTTATAGTTGAAGAAACATTTGTTTATTTTATTGGTCTTAAAATGTCAAAGTGACTATTCTGGATAGTGATTGCGTATCTGGGTAACAGATAAATGATTTCTGTATTCTGAATACATATTCCAAATATTTGTATTCCATTACATCTCAAACCTGCATAGCATGTACTTACTTATACTTACTGCCAAAGTGATGGGCAGTTGTAGTTCTTTTTTGGCAGTTTCTTGACAAGACTTTGTCAAGCATTCACAGACCCATCTTTGGGCAACCTTTCCAAACTGCTGTTGTACTTTGGGATTTTCTATTTGTGTTCCTACCTAGTTAGATCTGTTCTGTAATACTTACTGTGTGTGTGTGTGTGTGTGTGTGTGTGTGTGTGTGTGTGTGTGTGTGTGATTAATGATGTCTCTATATGTAGGCGGAAGAGTAAGCAGGCAATGAGAGACTACAAGAAGGTTCTGGTTCAGCTGGAAACTCTTGAGATCAATGTTGGAGATCAGTGCAGGAAGGAGTTCACAGGTGTGTTTCTACACAAGGTCTCACAAAAATGCATGCACAGTAAAGATCTCACGGACTGGATTTATTTTTTACCAGGGATTAACCGAATGCCACTTACATCATGTTGATAATCTTCTATTTTTCAGACCTGATGACAGAGATGATGGACTTGAGCAGTGATGTCGGAGGCCCATGCATTCCGTTCCTAGAGTACCGCACGTATGCAGAACGCATTTTCTTCCCTGGCCAAAGAGGGGCTCCGCTGAGCCAGAACCTGGATCTGCCGGACTCACGCAGGCAGACAGTGGAGCAGGGCCTGGGTCAGCTCAACAACCTGCTCAACAACCGACTCTTCCTCACACGCGTATGTCAAACTCATTTTCTTTCTGCCTTCGAATATGATCTAAACAAATAAGCCAAAATATATATTAAGAGAATTTTTGGTGTGACACCCTTGTGCACCCATGTGCAAGAACCTAATGAACCAAAGTTGTTGATCAGTCCTGCATGTTGGCATTTTCCATCATTCTGTCATATAGTAGCTTTTTAGCACACCTTCTGTGGGTTCAGACCAGATCTGGCTAGCTTTTGTCTCTCATGCACATCAATGAGACTTGAGTACCCATGGCTTTTCAGATTTTCCTGTTCATGTGGATTTTAAAGTGATTTGCATTTGCAATAAAGTTGATTTGTAATAGCAGGGGTTGTAATGAAAATGTTTTTTTTGTGTTTTGGCCATAGTTCATCCACACGCTGGAGGAGCAACAGAACTTCTCTCAGCGGGACCGTGGTTACGTAGCCTCACTTCTTACTATGGCACTCCACGATAAACTGGAATACTTCACTGATGTCATGAAGACCCTGCTGGGGGACCTCGTGCAGCAGTATGTTGCAAAGAATCCCAAACTGATGCTGCGCAGGTACAGGTCCTTCATCCAAGATTTTTTTTTATGTGCTTTAATTGGAGACTTGATTTGGATTCATCAATTGATCATTTCAACAATTATTTGATCTTGGGATGTGATAAGATTTTAAAAATTCAAATCAGTTTCAGCATCAGAATGTAATGCTAGGGCACTTTTTATATCTGGATTCATGTAGGACAGAGACGGTGGTGGAGAAGATGCTGACAAACTGGATGTCCATCTGTCTTTATTCTTTCCTCAAGGTACAGTAGTAGCCCAGTGTTTTCAGTTCTCTTTCGTGCCAGTGATCTTGAGTCTAGAAATGATGTAATACTGTGAAAGAATCACATGGTTGCAAGAAAACTGGTGTTTGTCAATAATAACAATAATAACAATAATAATAACAACAATAATAATAATGATTATAATAATAATAATAATAATAACAATAATACTAATAATAATAATAACATATTTATCATTATTATTATTATTATAGTTCCTTAAATTATGGAACAATCTAAATGTTTTGCACATAATAAGATGGAGTATAGTAATTTAGTTAGAACAAAACTGCTTTACATGTCACTGTACAAGTTCATATGGGGTTCACTGATGCTTTACTGACATGAGCTTGAAATAACATAAGTTTAAATGAATAGATATTGACTCTGTGAATAAAATCTGCCTGTTCCTGTGTTTGTTTGTGTGTGTGTAGGAGGTGGCAGGTGAGCCTCTGTATATGCTGTACAGGGCTATAAAGTATCAGGTGGACAAAGGCCCAGTGGACGCAGTGACGGGCAAAGCCAAACGCACACTTAACGACAGCCACCTGTTCCGAGAGGACATAGATTACTGCTCCATGGTAATTTTTCTGTGATCTTTGTAGCTCTCACTCTCATGTTTCTCACAGAAACTCTCCTTTGTCTCTCATAGAAACAGTATTAGTTATTGGACACTCTGTTGTACCTTAGTCAATGCTGTTTTGTCAAACCCAGTCCCAGCCACCTGATGCACCAGAAATGAATATCGCAATAATTTAGACACAACGCATAATATGTATTAACATTTATTATTCAAAACTAAACAAGCTTTACAAGATGTTTAGTACATACTGTATGTGCACATTCAAGAACCTACAAAATATGAACAAAGGCCAGTTCGGTAAAAATGTGTGTTTAAATTAAATGTACTTGCAAATGTATTTTTTAAAATAATTGTGTTAAATTTATTGTCACTACTATTCTCACTGCAGTTGTTTCAGAGGAGTTTTATACGTTTTATTGTCTGCTTAATTAAGGAATTAGCATTAAAAGATGGTTGTCATTGCCAAGTCAGTCTTATTTTGCTTGTGGTCAGTTGTATAGTTGTTTAGTTGTTTCATTATACCCTGCCCCCTGGTGGCTAAGACATAATTACTTACAATAGCAATATTTTTATTAAATAGATAGCTAAAAATCAAATTTTATATAGTGGTTACCCCAAACATAGTTCCTCCTCCAAGACATGGTTTCAAAGTATCGGTATGTCAGTGTGACTCAACATCTTTTTGAGCAATATTGACTTTTACACCATTAGCATTAAAATTTTATTGCAACCCATTTTGATTCTGATTTTAGCATGTCTTATCTTGATTATAGATTTATATACACTAATTTGAGTATGTTTAATCAATTCATGTACACTAGTGTCTGATTTTGTTTTCCAAAAGTTCCAAAAGCAACTTTTATGAAGGCTTAGACTTGACACAATTATTTCTTGCCATGTATCATATGGAAATTTTCAAAATACTACAAACTAGAATGCCCATGTATGTCTGTTTCCTGTCAACTAATGATGCAAATTATGCATGTTACAGTATCTGAAATCTCATTGATTAATGCCGTTCTGATACCCATTCTTAAAATTGTTTTTCTGAAGTCATCTGCAAAACATTATATATTAACAATGCATAACATTTAATTGATTAGACAAAACATCAAGATCTCAATTATTTGTTCAGTAAAATATTTCCAATACAGAAAAATATTATTATAAAAAAGATTATTAGTATTCACCTTGCAGATATTCATTGTGGTTCGTGTGTGTGTGGACGGGAGATGTGTGTGTATGTTTTATACTCCAATTTACCTGAAATATCTCAAGTTATGTTGGGTTATATAATTTATCTTACAGTCTATTAAATGCTGAAGCTTGTGTTCAAAAGATTATGAAGAATCATGTAATGGTTTAAATAACCTATTTACCAATGTCAATCTTTAAAAAGATTCTTCACACATTTCATTTACAAAATATTTCTGTGAAGAATCATGCATTTAAAAAGTATTTTACAGATTATGGTATTTCATTGTCCTTTTTGCGCTGATTCTCAGACTCTGACGGTGCTGGTTAAGAGTGGAATGGAGGTCCAGCCATGTCCAGTCAAGGTTCTGGACACTGACACCATCACCCAAGTGAAGGACAAGATTCTGGACCAAATTTACAAAGGAGCTCCTTTTTCACAGAGGCCCTCAGCTGACTCGCTGGACCTTGGTACAGAAAAAAACATTAATTTTCTATCTGCTAGCTAACAAGAACACACAATTCTTAGCAGTTGGACTGGGGCTGTCATGACGACTATAATTAACATTCTTGTTAACACTGATTCATGTGTATTCAGGAAACAGCCAGATACACACTCATTTACATGCAGTTTTACCAGTTTTACCAGTCTTTTTAAGGCCTCTTTGTTTATCTGTAAAGAGTTTTGCAATGTTTAATAGCCTTTGCTGTTGTTTACCTTAAGTATTAAAGCTTGGATTACTTTCTTCAGTTAAATCAATAATGTAATTAATAGTGGTGACCCTGATTCAGACCTTAAACATTTATGTTCAAGAAGTTAAATTTGATGTATAATTGTGCATTAATGTGTTGCGTTTTTATACTCTTTTGCTGGTTCCATATGCAGACTAGTAAGCTGACCCTCATCCCTTGCCAATCACGTTTTCCTCTTCTGGGAAATGATTTAGGGCAATTCAGAGTCATGACCACAGGTCACAGCAACAGCTGCTTTCCCTGAGCAATGTTTTCCAATCAAGCAAAACTCTAAACTCTATGGATGTTTATAGTAGTTATACTTGAAACTGCAAATGTATTTATTCATAACATATATGTGTTCATAACATAACTTTGGAATTTTTTAAGCACATTTTTGTGCTTTATATTATAGATATAATGTTTACTGAACAAAATTCTGTGTGTGAAATCATACATGGCCCAAAAAAGTAGATTGTAGATTCTCCAGTGGAACCACTTGTATTTTGCTTTTGCAGAGTGGCGCTCGGGGCAGGCGGGTCACCTGACTCTGTCCGACGATGATGTCACAGCCATCATACAGGGTCACTGGAAAAGGATCAACACTTTACAGCACTACAAGGTGCGTCACATCTCACCTGGTGGAGCACTAATGCTGACTTGAAGTGCTCTTAATTTCCACTCATCAGTGTGTAATTATGGGTTTTAGAGTACTCATTTGCAAGCTATTCATTTATTATTTTTGCCAAAAAGGCATTAGAAAGCTTTTTTCTCTTTTATTTATTTATATATTCTTCAATGTTTATCCTCTGTCAGACACTGTGCTTTTCTGCGAACCTTGACCTGTAGGGGAAAATATATTCTGTGTTCATTGATTGTAAAGTTGTTGGACAGGTGTCGTATTTTCCAATGTGTTTACTGTGTAAAGAAATGTCAGTGAGTCATTGTATCCTTCCCTTCGCACTTAGTGCTTGAAGGAACTTTCATGATAACAGTTCACAAACACCTTAATTCATGTAGCTTGTTATTTTAGGAAGTTTGTTTATTCAATTATCATCTCCCCAGGTGCCAGATGGAGCTACAGTGGCGCTTATCCCTCGTTCGCAGGGTTCTGGTATCATGGGCATCAATCAAATTTACCAGACTGGAGAAAGTAAGTGTCACATCCTGTAAAACTAGTGTGTGATTGGTCTGTTACAGTCCTACAGGGCAAAACCTTCATGCTTCCATGTTGTCTCTACTCTCACTCCCCAGTTTAGTTTACTAGCTAATGGAAGCTTGAATCAGATCCAGTACCAGACTTGCATTGAACTAGAAACTGATGTTTAGTTTATATAGCCATTATTTAAGGCCTAAAATTTATAAATACAAAAATTCATTTGGCCCGTACGCATTCTGGAATTGTCAAGTGACAAGAATAAGTCAAGTCAACACGGGCTTTATTGTTATCTTAACCATACACCATATTAAGTACACAGTAAGATGAAATAACGTCCTCCAGGACCAAAAGTGCAACACCAGGACAGCAGGACAACTAGCCAGCACTTCAGACAGATTCAGGATGAATGGAAGGGAATGATAAATATATCTAGCTAAAGCATTTGGGGGAGCACGTCAAAACAGGCAGACTATGCAAATGAACATAGTGTGTTTGGTGTTTGGTGCATAAGAGTAAGCAGATATGTAGTAACTAGCTAAGCTGCTTGTTTTCTAATGCACACCTGTGTTTTTTCTGTCTCACCATAGAGACGCCCATGTTAGAGGGTGGAGAGGAGGAGGGTTTACGTCTGTGGCACCTGGTGAAATCAAGCGAGGAGCCTGAAATCCCCAAACACAGGAAAAGCAGCATGAGAGAGCGAGAGCGTGCTAAAGCCATCCCTGAGATCTATCTCACACGCTTGCTCTCTATGAAGGTGCACTTTGAATGCCCACTAATGTACAACATTAGATGTGCTTAAACACAAGAAAGCATCTACATACATTACTAGTCGAAAGTTGGGACAAAGGCAAAGGTTTTGCAATTTTCTGGACTGACTGACCTTCAGTTCTTAAAGTAATGATGGACTCTCATATCTCTTTACTAAGCTGAATGGTTCTTGAGATAAAATAAATTCACAATTTTAAATAGGGCTGTTAGCTGTGTACCAACTTTGAGGAATCTAAAATATAAATATTTAGAGTTATTTAGCTTTTTTTTCTCTGCTATATAATTCCATATATCTTGTTTCATATATTTGATGTCTTCAGTATGTATCTACAATGTAGAAAGTATTACAAAATAAGGAAAACATTGAATAAGAAGGTGTGTACAAACTTTTGACTGGTAGTGTATGAACAAGTACTCAAGCATACGTCTAAATATCTCCTGCTTTAACTCTTAAAATGTGTTTGTGTTTGTTCAGGGTACGCTGCAGAAGTTTGTGGACGATGTGTTTGTGGCAATCCTGAGCACCAAACGCCCTCCTCCTATTGCTGTCAGGTTTTTCTTTGACTTCTTAGATGACATGGCAGAGAAACACGGCATTGACGACCCGGAAACAGTACATATATGGAAAACTAATAGGTATACAGCAGTGTCAGTTATTTTACTGACAATCAGTTCATCTAATAAACATTTTCCAGTCAAAACAGCCATTAAGTACAAGTTGACAGGAAACATTAATTTAAAAGAAAATTTGTTCAGCTGTTCACTTTTTTTTGCCCTCTTCTGAACTATAACTCCTCCATTCTTCCAATCTTAAAACTAATGTTTAACCTATGTCCTCCCAATAAGATCTGTCTGCAAACTCTACCTGACACTGGACTCTTTCAAACAGATTTACACAAATAGAAAGGGAAAGTCAAAGTAAAGTGAAAAAACATGATTTTCAAAAATTAGAGTTTGAAGAATCATGGAAAGATAAAAAAAAAGAAAATGGGACTCAAGAATTGTCACTTTCATTAAAGGTATTTCTATCCATCCTTCCACTGGGAGAAAACAACTCAGTCTGAAGCATCAAAAAAGTTAGCAAAAAACTGAGATGAAATTTAAAACTTCTAAGACTGAACTTTGGAGAGGATTTAAGGCTGCTCTGTAATTTTCTGTTAAATATGTTTTCTTTGTTCTTAATGGCTGTTTTGAATGAACATGAAATTTAAGAAAGGTTGTTCATTGACAGTGCACAGTCTATTTGTGCTTGATCAATTTTAATATGCTATTTTCAATACAAATAGAATTTTACTCTACTTTGGTTTCTAAATATTTGGTTTCTTATGAATAATTCCAAGTATTATTTTTCTCTTTTTATTCTCTCTCTCTCACTCTCTCTCTCTAGCTTACCTCTGCGTTTCTGGGTGAACATCCTGAAGAACCCTCAGTTTGTGTTTGACGTGCAAGTGACTGACAGTGTGGACGCTGTTCTCTCCGTCATCGCACAGACCTTCATTGACTCCTGCACCACTTCTGAGCACAAAGTGGGCCGGGTCAGTAAACTAATTAACCCCTAATGCTGGGTCAGTTTTAATTAACCTCATAGCCCCCTCCCTAAGTGACCTCTTGAGGGACCATTACAGCTCAGTGAGCATGCTCAGAAGCAAAGCATAGAAATGCATGTTGACTGAGGGAGCGCTTGTACTGTTGTATATACAGTAATATTTCCTAATATTTATACTATATACTAAAGATACTTTCTCTCCTATTTATGTAACTGCATTTGATAGGAAGCAAGTGGCAGAAGCTGACACTAGATGTTTAAAAATACATTTCTCAGCTGTGAGAATGACTGAAATTGAATCAGTAGTTTTTTCTGTTTTCTTGCCGTTTAGGATTCCCCTGTGAATAAACTGTTGTATGCCAGAGAAATCCCTCGATATAAACAGCTAGTGGAGAGGTAAGGCTTACATCAGCACACACAGCATTCTGCTCTTTCATCTCAAAACACAGGCTCCTACACCATTAACTCACCTACCAACAGTCTAAAAAGCTGCTTACAGCACTTTTCACAAAAAGAATCATTTACAAGAATATTCGAGAACAACGTTTAGTTGATTCTACATTTTTTGTAGTTTTCATTATTTATTTGTACATTTATTTATTCAGATGCACAATTATTGGCACCCTTAGTAAAGACAGGGTGGCAAAGAAAGAGAGGTCATGAAAAAAGGCCATTGTGGTTCATTAGCTCAGTCTCACAGAAAATATGAGAGAAATCTAACTTTTTTTTTAAGTAAATACACACCAGTCAATGTCAACTTTAAAACCACTGTCAGATTTAGTGAATAACACTATCTTGTGCAATGGCACATGCTTCCATATATTAGCAGGTGAACAGTCACTTCTTGAAGTCAATGTGTTGGAAGCAGAAAAGGGGGCACGTGTAGGGATGAACTGCTTCTGTTCAGATTCTTTTGAACTTTAGTGCCATCTAGTGAACCAGCCCACACTTCCAGCAATTTTGAATGGAACCATTGTTATCGGCATGTGTTGCACAATGAGAGCAACAGTAGCAGCATGATGAATCATTTTTACCTGCAAACTTTGGCATTGTTATTGTTTCATCCAAAAAACAAGACTTATTTAGAATACATTAATATTTTCGGTTGTAGCAGTCTGCTTTTACTCTTAACTTGAATGACACACCCACTGATTCCATTTACATTGTAAAAAAAATTAGTTCAGCTTTCAGGTTAAATTCTGGCTCAAAATTTGTTGCGCAAACCAAAACAATATTTGACATAACACACAGTGAATCACAGGTGAAGTTTTTTGGTGGCATAGGGGGACTAACTTATTTTTGTGCAGTTAGGTGGTATTAATGGTTTGGCTCTTTGTTTTGGGCTAACACAAATAAATAAAAAGCTCCTGGCTTGTGTGTTTGGCATATGAGTATACTATAAGTAGTGCCATTTTAGCTAGATACAGTTATCTTATGAATTAGCTAATGTTAACAAAAACTAGTCCAACAGCAAATGTAATTTTTCTTTATGGTTATAAGAGTATTAGTATTGGCCTTAATACTAAGGTAATATTATCTATAGATGCTAATGTTAAGTTTAAAAGCTACATTGGCACTTTTAATGAAGAGCAATTCAGTTTCAAAAATATTTTATTATTAAAAAAAAGTAAATAAAAGTACAATTTCAAAATATCTTTTTTTACGCTTTCTTTGTAGCCTTTCTGCATAGAAGTGATGTGTGGTTTTCCCTTTACATAGGGAACATAGAACAAAAGGAGAAACTCATAACAGTTATTACTGCAATGATCATTTTGAGAGATGAGCAAATGGCAATGTAATGATACATATTTTTGTTTCTGCTGTTTTTGCTGCAGGTACTACAGTGATATTCACAATGCAGCATCTGGGTGCTATCAGGAGATGAACTCCATGCTCACAGAGTTATCTGGGGTGAGCTGATTTCACTTTATATAACTACCTAATGATCACATTAGCATCAGCAGCATCTTATTCGTGAATAGAATGGGGGTTTTAATGTCATACGATGTAGATGTAACATTACGGAAAGCAAATGAACATCAGATCAGCTTTTGTTCATTTGTGCAGTATTACGTCCTGAAGATGAACCTCAGTTTTTTAAACTAATGTCTTTTCAGAGCTTTGCTTCGGAGATGAACAGCTTGGTGGCTTTGCACGAACTGTACAAGTACATCAACAAATATTACGATCAGGTCAGTGAAAAGTAAAGAGGTACCTGGGGAAAAGACCTGTGCATAATGAGAATGGATTCATTTGCTGCTGGATATAATTATGCAGCTACTAAGTGGTTTTGTGTGTTTGTGTGTGGCTTTGACTGCAGATTATCATGGCTCTAGAGGAAGATGCCGCGGGGCAGAAAATGCAATTAGCCTACCGACTGCAGCAGGTCGCTGCCTTGGTGGAGAACAAAGTCACTGACCTATGAGCTTTGGTCCCTGAGCCAGTGGAGGGTCTTTAACGAGCTTGCCACGTCCAAGAGAAGCTTGGTGTCGTGCAAAACCGATCGACTGGAGAATTCCAGCCCCCCTACACTTCCTGAAACAGACTTCCACATCCTCCCTTTGGAAATACGTAACAAAAGGGAAAATGCGGAGCAGAGGTGACAGATTAGCTGTTAAGGCTAGGAGGGTGTTAGCACACAGGGTGTGGGATAAAATAGCACAAATGAGTTCGTTTCTGCTAAGCACACTGAACTGTTTTTCTACTAAAGTCACGTGCTTTCCAGTGGCAACACTGATGCATCTGATGTGTGAATGTTCGCGTGTGTACAATGTCCTCTGTGGCTATAAATTAACTGCATTTCATTTACAGTGATTCTTTGATTCAGAATGTCTTCCCTAGGCCTGCTCTTAGTGGCGTTACTGAAGTAGCTGTTGCATGATTTATGACATGTAGAGGGAATATTTTGTGCTTTTCCTTTGAGCGATATGAAATATTAATTGGGTTTTTTATATTGAAAATGTAAACGGCAGATGAATTCAGTCATATCTCATTGCAAATAACAAGCACAAGTGCCATAACAAGTACGGAATAGCACAGTCGATACAGCACAAGGTGTGTATGTGTGTACTCATCTGTGGCTGTGTGTGTGAGCGTGCGTATGTGCATGTGTCTGATTCTATTGACATTTTCTCTGATGAAGTATAGGTCTGAAATTCCTATTTTTATCAATCAGCTTTATTGGAAAGAAAGCATTAAAAAGGAAAGCTTTTTATATTTAATGTAATTTAACACAAATCCCATAATTAGAAATAGTTAACTATACATTTGCCTGCTAAAGAATAGAAGTACTACTGCGGTGCTTGTTTACTCTCTGCATCTGATAGAAATTGGGGATTAGACGTGATGTTAAAATGCTGACAGTGGCTGCATTAGTATGTGTTTAACAAAAACAAGGTTAAAAAAAATGATACATGTGATGCTGCTTAGACTGCTTAGGAACAGATCAAAAATATATTGTATAGGTCAAATGAAAAGGTGTAAATGAAGTTTTCAAAATAGCACAAAACTTCATAAAGCTGAAATGTAATGTATTTTGCCTCAAATGTATCTTGAAGAGACGAGGCCAGTTCTCCAGTACTGTATGGAGGCTGTGGGTGGAGCACAGAGGCATTTGTAAACGGGTAAGAGCAAGTGGGAATGGTGAACGTGGCCATAGGTGGAGCCGGTTGACTTTGTTTCTTGGTTATGTTGATTAAAAAAGAGCAAAAGCTCTGGAAACTGGTGTAGATCAGACACTGAATAGAACTAACTTATTTGTACTGTAAATAGTGCTTATTTATACATGACTACCAAATGTGCCTTCTTTGTAACCTTTTATAATGACTACCAATTACAGTATACAAGCTTGTTGTTAATTTGCCAAATAGAGGAGCGGAGAACGGAGCCACAGTGATTAACTTTGTGGAGTTGGAAAGACAAGGGCTGGCCTGACCAGATTCTGCCCTTCACACCACTGTTTTTTTCCTTCACTGGATGAATAGTACAATTTTGTTACTGTAAATGACATCAGCGTCTGTCTCAGGGTCACAGCTACCCTTCCTGGTGATTTCAGTATTTCTCCATGCTTAGTACGGCCTTCTGTTAAACAGGGCTTTTCTTACGTTCAGTTATGAAGTGTTCAAACTTCAACTTGACCTTTTTTGTGCATTCTAGCTGACGCTAGTGAACATAGGAATTATTTTAGTATAGAAATTGGATTGTAGTTATTTGTAAATTCTTCATGTTGGTGAGTTACTGTCTTTTTTTTTTTGGTCGGTAGCACTTTGTGTTTACATTTTTGCCTTTGCTCCTCCTTTAGAAATCATTTCTAGTGCATTTCCTGATGGCCTGAAAGGGATATGTGCCCTCATTCAGGCTTTTTTGTCTAAGCTGAATGACTGTAAGTGTAGAGCAGTGAACAAAAAAAATAAAAATAACAAAATAAAACAATCGATATGTACTGCTGGACTTCTATATGGACTGTGGTCTCAGATTAATAAGAGGCTGCTGATGACTGATAGCTTTTATCCATTTCAGAGCTCCTACTTTAGGGGCTTGTTTTGGAAAAAAAAATATGAAGATAATTTGTAAGTCTGTGTATTTATTTAGTCGTGTCATTTAGAAATATCAGGGTTTGTCATACTAATGTTAAAGTATATCCGTAAGGATTGGCGCACTAGAGTGTAACTTAAATTATAACCCCTAACGGAAATAAGGGTTATTTACTATGTTTGTTAGCCTGAATTTGAATGTGTTTGGCTTCTCAGTGTAGTCTTAATTATTATAGGCTTATGCATGCTTGATTGATTGATTGATTGGCTGATTTGATTGGCTCTTATGGTTTTTGTTTGTTGTTTTTTGTTTGTTTATTTGTTTGTTTCGTTTTGGCTGGGCGCATGATGCTTGTGTCTGTGGTTCTCCACTGTCCTGAGTGTGTGCACATGGATGTGATGTGCGTGTGTGTTAGCGAGCCCTTGTATATGGCGGCGAGGCAGCAGTCTACAAAGCTCCAGTAGTAACACACTTTTCTCCGAGAGAAAAGAGAGACTGCTCAACTAAGCTGATTTGATCATTTTCGTACTGTCTGTGGTACTCTCGCCAAATGTGCAGCACTGGTTCTGTTGTTCCTTCACCAGATTCCACCAGAGCGACAACTGGTGTGATTCTTTTAAAGGATTGTTAGGTGTTTGTGGAGCCTTTTCCAATCGCCATATTTTACAGTTTTTATACAAGGGAAAAAACATGGTAACTTTCTAACAGCACTGGGGTTTAAAAAAGAACTTGGGCCCATTCTAAACTTTCATTCTCTTTTGTATTTGTATCGGGTATAGTTTCCTAACAACTATGTATATGTGCCTGTAAATATTATGAAGAAACCCTTTTTTCCTTTTTTCCTTGGATATAAATTACTGTCTCCATAAAGGAGAAATTGGGAGCCAAAATGTTGTGATGAGTGAAATCAGAATTTGTATGAAAAATGAAAAATAAAGTTATAATTTTAACAGTGAAACAGGTTGTTATTCAGTGTTTGGATTTTGTGTGTGTTTATTCATTCACTTACGTAATAAAATAGTTTGTATGTGTTGATAATGCGAACACTGACATTACATTAAAATAGAAAATACAAGAAAAAGACACAGATGTTCATGCATATGTAGAAAGGCAGAGTGGACTGGCATTATTAAAGAGCTTAAAAAGCAAACAATCTAGACATATGTAGGTTTTAAAACATGAATTGTTCAACATGGTCAAAGTTATGAAAATGTAATTGACAGTTGCAGGATTTCAAGATGATATTACAGCAGAATTGCAAAGGAAACTATCTCTAAATAATGGTACATTCTTTATATCTTATTCATTAACATTATGGATTTATCAACTATTCACATTTGACATCAGTTTTGTGTTTGTTGGCAAAAGTTTGGGCACCCCTTAATAAATAACAGATTTTGAACATTTTTGTAATTGAAAAGTTGTTAACACAGTCTCTCTAGGACATGGGAAAAATACACAATATTTTCAGCAAACTTTGATGCATAGTTACTTTTTATGCCATAAATTGAACACAAATAAAAAATAAAAACATTATTATGGCACTGTGCAAAAGTTTGGGCACCCATATATATATATATACAGTATATATACTACCAGTCAACAGTTTCAGAACATCCAATTATTTCAATGTTTCCTGATAATTTAAGCAGTTCTGTTACAGTATGTAACCTTAAATAGTACAAAGGTACGTGTTTACAATAAAGAAATCCATCATAAATAAAATTATTAGGTCACCATTGAAATAATATGCAGATTTCATAGACAACATGCTTTTCCCCATGGATTAAGAATCTGATGAACTTCCAGCTTTTCCTGCAGCAAAGGAAGTCAGTGAAGGCTTGAAGTTTAATGTAAACAATTTTCATAGGTGTTAATGTAAACCACTCTGTGTGAAGAAAAGGTGGAGCTGGAACACATTGTTCCTCCACCCTCTGAAGCAGTATTAGTACAGTACTGTAGAGCAGGAAGCAGTACTGTATATGGAGATCACAATGTGGAGGAAAAGGTGGAGCTGGAACACATTGTTCCTCCACCCTCTGATGCAGT
>JBBIGC010000018.1:17393917-17406543 GCA_037576955.1 Lepidarchus adonis
GCGTGTGCGTGTGCGTGTGTGTGTGTGTGTGTGTGTGTGTGTGTGTGTGTGTGTGTGTGTGTGTGTGTGTGTGTAGGAGAAAGCGATTTGTGGCTTTAAAGGTGGTTAAGAGTGCACCACATTATACAGAGACTGCACTGGATGAGATTAAACTACTGAAATGTGTAAGTGTCAAACATAAACATATATATATATATATCTTATATATATATATATATATGTATATATCATATATCTTATTATATGTATATATCATATATCTTATTATATGTATAATTAGAAACTGTTATATATTATGTCTGATATTTTTCAAATATTCTACTTGCTGTTACATCATTGTTGCAAGAAATGGTCATTTATTTCATATTTTCTTCAAATTAGCCACTCTAAATTAGAAACTTAGTGTTTGGATGTATGTCATTCTTGTTGAGGACTTGGGTCTGTTTATTCTCCTTTTTCTGTTTTATTTTGTCCAATAGGTGCGAGACAGTGACCCCACTGACCTCAAACGAGAGACAATAGTTCAGCTCATTGATGATTTCAAAATATCAGGAGTCAACGGTGTCCGCATCCTTGCATACTCAATTCTTCAAAATGTCGTAACATCCAGATAAATGTGTTTAAATTTATGTTATTAAAAAAGCTTTAAACATTTTTGTTTTGCATTAAGAGTGTAATGAGTAGTAGAAGAGAGTTGTAGAATATGCCCTTAACTGCTTGACTACTCAGATGTATGTATGGTGCTAGAAGTTCTGGGGCATCAGTTGCTGAAATGGATCATCAAGTCCAACTACATGGGGCTGCCTCTGGTCTGTGTGAAGAGCATCCTCCGTCAGGTAAACCATGGCTTGAGAAACACACAGGTCAGCCAACCAAATGCTAATGTGGACAGTAATAAATAAAATTCATTTCTTTGCTCTCTGACACTCCTGCATAGGTTCTGCAGGGTTTAGATTACTTGCACACCAAATGCAAGATAATCCATACGGACATAAAGCCAGAAAACATCCTGCTGGATGTGACGGACGTGTACGTGAGGCGCTTGGCAGCAGAGGCCACGTTGTGGCAGAAAGCTGGAGCTCCTCCCCCCTCCGGCTCTTCTGGTAAAGCACACAGCTCGTCCTTTACACGTGACTGAGTCTGTATACAGTTACTTACTCAGTAACAGTGACACATTTATGTTGACTGACTTTATATTACTTGCTATATATAAGCAGTTACTAACTGTACACAGTGCTGATTGACTGTACAGTTATTGATTCTTTGTGCTCCTCACTTTATTTGAGTTCTATAATGCAAAACAATCTGGCAAATTCACTATGAGAATATTTAAAAATATGTCTCAAAACTGAGGTTTAAGAGATTCCAAAACTTGTACAGGATTTTCTAGTCAATATTTACACATAATATACGTTAAATAGCATTAAAGGCCCCTATACACACAGTGTTAAGGCTCAAAAATGGGAAAAAGGGAAATTGGTATGTTGTATATCTTAAAAATGATCAGTCTTACCATCTTGCAAAACAGGATACTCTTACTACGTGACTGATTTGCATGTTGTATCTTTGTTTCTCTGGTGCTGCTGTGTCTTTGGTGAATATTCCAGTCATTTTCATTTCCTCTCTCTGTCTCTGTTTGCTTTCTAACTGTGTCCTGTGTTCTTTTTTTTTTTCTTTCTCATCTTTGTGGTTTTCTGTTTCTCGTTTCCTTTCATTTTCTTCTTCTGACGGCAGTTAGCACGGCTCCAAGGGATAAACAGGTACGTTGAGAGCAGTGCCTGCTTTTTTTTTAAGGTGAATCCTGTAGTTTTTTGGTGCAGTCACATGACTTTGCTGTAAACTGCCTGTCTTTCTCTAACCCCTTTCTGCTGCTCTCCACTTTCAGTGGACTTTCAGTGCACTGGAATACTCTCACATCTACATGGCCAGTTCCACTGATTTTGGGAAGGGAGGGGTGTTGCCAAATCATTATAACAATTATATTGCTATTGTACTTCAGTTATTAGAGCTAGCAATGCACTTTCAAAGTCAATTCTTTCACACCTAATAAACAGTTAGATGATTTATTGAAATCATTTCCCCTTGTCTCTATTGCAGTTTTATGAGGCAGCAGTGTACATGGCTGCTACATTTGATTAATTAATTATTTAGAATAACCATAATACCAATATATGAGAATTACAGCATTTCAGCCATATTTGCACTTCAAATACTTGATTTGTAATACTTTTTCCGAAGGGTAACTCGTTTCTTACTGTTATTCCAAGCCCCCTCTTGAGAAGCCTGGGTACATCTTTAACCTATAGCAAAAATAAGTATTACATATTACGATAGGTTTATGGGATTTTAAGCATAATACTGATCATTTTATTAAATAACACAACATTTTTTAGGCTAGCATAATGCTAATGTACACTAGTCTGAGTTGTCGGTTATTAATAAATCTGAACCGGATTTAATACGACTTTGACAGTTGAAATATGTTATTTGTAAACTTTATGATGTTGCTATTTTACAGTGTATCCATTAAAAATAGTTAAAGTCAAAGCTTAAATCTTAATACTATTAGTAGAAGTATTGTCCACTTATCTACTGAGCTGGTTGTTGTCAACTGTGAACAATTTGTTACTTCAGAAACACATGCATTATTTTAATCTTTTCCAAAGGGGATAAGACTCCTATTGTTAAAGGCTATATGACGAAGTAAGGCATTCTTACATGTTCATTTATTTATTTATTTATTTTTGTTGTTGTTGTTTTTAGACTACAGTGTAAAATGAAAAAGTGAATACTGAAAAACCTGTCAGTCAGCCTTTATTTCTCTAAAAATAGATTCTGCTTGCATCCGAAATTAGACTCCTCAACATTAGCATTATTTTTTTTATATGACCTGTATGTGTCGACCAGAGGAGGATGGGTTCCCCTTCCGAGCCTTGGTTCCTCCTAAAGTTTCTCCCTACTTTTAGGGAGTTTTTCTTGCCTCTGTTGCCTTTATCTTGCTCAGTAGGGGCTCGGACCCGGATTCTGTAAATTGTGTAATAGCGCTTTGTGATAACATCAGTAAAAAGCATTATAAAAATAGAATTGACTTGACTTTACTTTAAATTGACTTAATATGATGTCAGTAGTGACCTTCTGGTTATGGTGTGAGGGCTCAGACAAACATGTCAAGCTGCTGGGAAAAACAAAGCTTATCCTGGGGTGGCATTGTTTGGCAATGGTTGTAATATGATGCGGTGGATTGCAGGAGCTGTTTTTGTGGCTGTGCTTATGTGGAATGTTTTCTTGTGAACAGTTGATTCTGTTTAGGATATTTAGAGTTCAGTTCAGTCCATACTGGTGTGTATTCCCATCATGCACAGACACACTTGAGTTTAATGACTTGTTTGTCATGATTAGAACAAATTCCTGCAGACACTGTAGTCACAGTTAGGATTTCGTAAGGTTAGATCGTTTGTATTCGTTTTGGCTTAGATTGTGATCTAAAATGCGGCTATTAAAGGTACTCAGTTGTTACCCATTTAACATTTTAGCTTTCCCCTTGATAACTTTAATTCTAAGTATTACCAGCAATATCTCAATAAATGGGCTTTTTAGTTCTATTTTTCTTTTTTTAATCAGTGGATTTGGTCTTTGTGTTATACTCTCTTATCTGCTGTCTGTGCACTGGGTCCCCTCACTAACACATAGAAGATTGTCTTAATTGTCAACTTGCATGATGCTGTGTTTCAAACCTGATCAATCTTCCTGCATCTGTTGATCCATTTTCTTTCCCCTTATTATGACCTTTCCCCCCAATTTAGTTGCATTCATTTCCATTTACAAGTAATGTAAGTTTAACCTGGTTTAATGTAGTTAAAATCCCTTTCTTAGGCAAAAGGTGGCAGAAAAAAAGACGAACACAAACACACACAGACTTTAGCCTACTGTTTACTAATATAGTCTGTCATTTATTGCAATCATAATTTATTGTGCGGAAATAGTAACCAACAAAACTCTAATGCATAAATCCTTGTTCTTTTAAATCTAAGTTTGGGATGTTTTGTTGAAGATCTGTTCCTTTTTTATCTAGAAAGTGTCATAGCATTTGTGAGCTGGATGATACCTGATATTGAAGACAAGCAATTTCACTAGTATCTGCAAAATGACTGTAAAATATCACTGAGATTATTATTAGCAGTTGTTTGGGGAACAGCAATGCCAGAATTTGAACATGGAAACTCCCAGTAATTTGGGCAACACCCTACATGGTTGTGCCACTAATAAACTTATTTTGAAGCTCCCCAGTTAAACTATGTGGACGGAATACTGACTGACCTGCTAAATCTGAACATAAATCACAAACATGCCAGAAGTTATAAACCACATATTACCACATTTCCATTGGTTATATATAAATATCATTTATATTTTTAATCTGTTTTAAGAAAATTATTGAAAATGTATCTCACTAAAGCACTGCTTTACTACAATGTATGGAGTACAAATACAATATACATATGAAAAATATTGCAATAGAATTATTTTTATTTTAATTATTTAAAAAAACATTTTGAAGCTGAACAATATGAAATGTTTAGGAATAACCTTATTTTATCTTTAAAAAAATCCAGACCTCTCCCAATATCCAAAAACATCACAGTTCAGGTTTAAACAGTGCGTCCTCAAGTATGTGGTGATGGGTTTCAGTCACAGGGTTCATTCTACAAAGGGAATTAGAAAGAAACCCAAGAGAGTTTTATTTAGAGCTACAGTTCTATATGTTTTCAGATGTAATCTAAATCAAAGTGTACTTTAAAAGCATCCTTGTTTTTTTGCCTGGAGCGGAATCTTTGAGGGAAACTTTATAACCGTGTTGATTCAGTAATGCTGTGTGCAACCAGTGGAGTACTGAGAGAATGGGACAGTGAGGCATTACAAGCTACACTGCCTTTTCCAATCTTACAGTGGCTGCACCACTGCAGTACCACAGTCCTTGGCTGGCGTTCCCCAAATACCTACTAAACGTGGCACCAGTGGCGTGGTCTCTTCTCCTCACCCATGTGCTGGTTTTGTGCTGTAGGAGTTCAGCGGGTTAGTTTAATGAGGAAACCCCACGTGGGGACGGAAACGTGCACAGCTTAGCCAGTCTGTGTACTCAGCAACAGACTGTTGTCCCAAAATAGTTTGTGAGCAGGAAATGGCCTACCGGTGTCCGGTGTCAGCACACGATTATGACCGTGCTGCATCAGTGTAAACTCAATAGGTCCCTCAAAAGTGACTCAAAGGTTTCACACCCAGTCCCTGGTTAGCCAACCTAAATTTCATGTTAAACTTAAAGGCCCAGTGCAGTTTCCTCAGTATGTGGACAGAAAAGTTGAGCTTTTAATTTCATATCCTTCTGTGATGATGAACCATTTTTCTGTGTCACACACATATTTAGAATACAATTAAAATGTGAAATATTAGACATTATTAGGAAATTGTATAAATAAAAAAAATAGATAAATATGATGAGTAAG
This sequence comes from Lepidarchus adonis, assembly GCA_037576955.1. Classification (NCBI taxonomy): domain Eukaryota; kingdom Metazoa; phylum Chordata; class Actinopteri; order Characiformes; family Lepidarchidae; genus Lepidarchus; species Lepidarchus adonis. The sequence continues at coordinate 17,399,419 of JBBIGC010000018.1, forward strand.
CTATTCAAACACACACACACACACATCAGTAGAAATCAGTTTCACTGATCTGAACCCCAAGCCATATGCACAGTATGTTTTTCATAGGGTGAGGTTGATGCTGGCATGACACTAGTCCTTGTTTTTAAGCAACAACTCACAACAGCAAAATCTACTTTCTGCCTCTGCACTTAAATGTTACAGTTTGATGAGCTAACACATCACAGTGAAGGATGTATAGAGCTTTTGAGTCTGTGGATGCAGCTGGCTCGCCTCTGTCCTGTAGCTGGATCTTTGATTTGATGCTGCAGCCTCACATGTGTCTGAAATCCAACTCTAGTTGTCCCCCAGGCTGAAGTGCTTTCCCCCTCTGTGTGTCTCTGTGTGTGTGTGTGTGTGTGTGTCTGTGTGTGTCTGTGTCTGTGCGCGTGCCTGCGTGTGTGCGTCTGCGCGTCTGCGTGTGTGTTTTAGTTGGGCAAGTTGTCAAAGAACAAGAAGAAGAAGTTGAAGCGCAAGGCAAAGCGACAGCAGCAGTTGCTGGACGAAAGGCTGCAGGACCTGCAGAGGATGGAGGATCTGGATGGACATGGGCCAGCAGAAAGTTCTGGAAACACACGGATGCTTTGGAGGCTCAGTGAAAATGGAGAGGAGACAGATGCACATACACAGAGTGAGAAAGCCATTCATTAATAACTGGTCAATACTACTTTACAACAGGCAAAAAAGCTTGGGTTCTTTGTAATTTACTGATTCCAGTTGTCTAAACTCTAACTCTGGCACAGATGAGCTGTGTTTCAGAGATCAACCCTGGTCCTTGGACTTGTGTAAAAGTTTTAACATCCAAATCGATTTGATCTATTTTGTTGAATTTCTTTGAAAATGAATATAAGAATCTTCTACAGGTGACATAGTTGTGTGGGTATTTGATGGCTATATGTGTTTATCAGATTGATGCCGTACAATAAAGGAGTTCGATACAGTCTATAGGAACTGAGGAGATAAAACAGAAAATGACTATTTATAATTAGTAGCAGTACTACTAATAAAATAGGAATAATAATTTTTCACTTCTCCATGCCCTAAACAGTGTGTTTTTTTATTTCTGCTAGTGAATGGTAATGGGTACTGTACATCGGACTTTAAGAGCAGTCCAGAGTCTGGGTCATACTGTCCTGAGAACAGCTGTAATGGTTACGGCCCGCTGCGTTTCTCCAGTCCTGGATCAGGCCTCTCTGGCAATTCCAGCTCCATCCTGTCTGCTACCTCTGAATCTGCACTCTCCACATTATCTGGATACTCCACAGAGCGAGATAGTCAGCGGTCACTCGTCTCCCCCAACGGTCAGTTTCCCTGGACTTTCAGTCAAAATCTCTCCAGGAGTTTAAAGTTAAAAAAAAAATACTTTAGTGTTGAGAATACTTATAAAGGTTTTAACCTAAAAGCTAAATCTTAATACTTTGTATATTTAAGTTTCTACGTAGCTTTATTCTCATTAATGTAGCTTCCTTTGTATGAAGAGCAGGTTTGTCCTAAATATTCATTTGAGGATTTTCTTTGATGATTTTCTTTTCCTGCTTATTGTCGGTTAGTGGTTTAGTAGGTATGAGTGCTGATGGAGCTAAAAATCTTTAACCTTAAACTGTTGATTATTTCTTGTCTACTCACACTGATGTTTACATAAGAACACTACATTTTTCTAATTTATAACTTCTTCAAATTTGTTTATGATGTGCTATTTGTAGCGTTCAGTGCAGCAGATTTCCTGGTGAACCCTCTAGAACCTCAGAACTCAGATAAGATCCGCATCAAGATTGCAGACTTGGGCAATGCCTGCTGGGTGGTAGGTACTACCATTCGGTCACTTGCTCTTGTGAATAGACACACATCCCCCCAGATGATGCACCGTAATCCAAACCTTTCTGCCGCACCTTCCCCTGCAGCACAAGCACTTTACAGAGGACATACAGACGCGTCAGTACAGAGCAGTGGAGGTGCTGATTGGGGCAGAGTACGGCCCCCCAGCAGACATTTGGAGCACAGCGTGTATGGTGAGACTTCTCCTACCTGTTGTTGAACAGTAGTAAAAGCTGTGCACTTTGAACTCCATCACTTAAATCAGGAAACACTGATTTGAATTGAGATGCTCGGTTGCTTTTTGTTTGTTGATCATTATTTTAGCTAAAACGTTTTACTGCATGTTCAATGTATTGTGTCGTTAAACCCAGAGTGTACTATTACAATTAAAATCATATTGAATTTATATCCCTACTGCTTTCAAAGCCACTCTGTCTAGCTCAATACTATTTAAGGCAGTCAAGCTCTGACTTTCCTATTTGATTACGATTCTTAAAAAAAAAGTTTTGTCCAGTTCAAAATTATTTCTGAAAATAAATTATTTCAATTTACAGTTTTATAATCTAGACAAAAACATACCCAGCTGCAAATATTGTGTATATATGTTCTGTTTTATTAAATACAATAAGCAGTGAATCACTACATTCAGAGCCTTTCTAAACCCCTAATAAATCATAAATTCATCCTTTTTTAGTGTCTGCCTCATTGACCATTTACTGTTGAGACTGCAGAGGGATACTTGTGTTGTCCACGACTGCTCCCTTTATTCAGATCCAGACAGTGCTGCAGTCAGTGTAAATGGCATTACTGTCACCAGTGGTACTAATGGTGATGCTGTTTTTTAGGCCTTTGAGTTGGCAACTGGCGACTACTTGTTTGAGCCTCATTCAGGGGAAGATTACACTCGAGATGAAGGTCTGTGCTTCCTTTTATATCTCTTGCTCACTTGATTTTTTTATACTCCCCCTCAATCATTAATGGATATATTGTATGAATGACCTAGTGCTGAGGGCATGTGTGTTTTTTCTTCTTCTTTGTCTTATAGATCACTTGGCTCACGTTATTGAACTCTTGGGCTCCATTCCTACTCATTTTGCACTCTCAGGAAGATACTCAAGAGAGTACTTCAACCGCAGAGGTAAGATGGAAAAGATGTAGAAGGTAAAATTGCTTTGAAAAATGAAAGAAATTTGGTCTGAAACAGCGTCCGCTGACTTCTCTACTGTATGGGGCAGCTGCCAGGGCAGAAGTTGTATAGCTCCTTCTCAACTTGCAAGTTGTCTTGTTCTGAGATACATTGATGGTGAGGGGAAGGGGAGATTTGCACCCTATAAAATAAAGCCAGAGCCCAATACAACTGATATTGATTTATTTGTTCATATTTACTGAAAGTCTGAAATGATTCTGTAGGTTTTGACGTGGTCAAGAGCACAATCTTCAGACTTAGGTTGTTGGGTTGAGGTGTGACATGGAATGGGATTGACACACATCACAGAACAGAATTTTAAAAAGAGGTTGACAGCAAGCTTTAAAGAATAAAACAGTTTTTATTGATAAGACAGGGACATGTGTGAAGCTAATGTCTATGATATCACAGTTGCTAAGTATATTACTAGTGTAAAAACAAGTTTAGGGAAGATCCCGTGTTAGCGAAGAGCTTAATGCATACAGTGACTAAAGCAGCAAAGTGTGTGCATGCGTTTAAGTGAGCCTCTCTGGTTTCTAACCTGTGACTGCAGTGTATGCCCGTCTGGAAAGTTTCATGTGTCTGAAACTCTAGTGATCACCTGTTCCGTCTGTGAGCAGCCCATGCTGCTTAATAAATTACCCACTGTGCTGAAAATATGTCCATGTACATTTGCCCACTGTCCATGACTAGATAAAACCAGTTGACCAGTTAAAACTGCATCTTGCCACTCAATTATAGATACTTGGGTGACTGCTGGTGCAGCATAACTGAATTGGTTTTTCAATTGGGCACTAATGATTTTTCTACTGAAAAAAAGAAATCCTTAGTTCTACACCTTTCTGGTGCGTCTGCAGTTATTATTTGAGAACAACCATTTGGAATTCCCATCTTAGTCTCTGAGTATTTTAACTCCTGATAATGGGGCAAACACCTTTAACCGATAGAAATGGAACAAATAGAAATGATTTTGGGAATCCCCACTGACCTAAAACAGAAAAGGTTTTGTGTGACTTGATATCAGACAGTGAGAAAAAAAGTTATGCCTTTTTATACAGTGTATGTAAACATCTGGTTTCAACTGCATATACATATACTGTGCCCTCCATAATTATTAACTCTGGTTAATAATAACTCTATAAATATAACTCTGGTTAAGATGCTTTAGCCTTAAATTCAATTTTTATTGCAGAAGCATACTCTCATGCTGAAAACTGACTAAAAAAATATTTTTCATAAAATCAGCCCTAACAATTCCTAGGCAATAAATGTAACTCAGGTATTTTGTCATTTCTACAGTAGTTTACAAAGTTGATCAGAGTATCTAGGAACATTTTAAATAGTTATTCATCACTTCCTGTTTCCCTGGGGTATAAATATGATGTGACACAGAGGTCATTTCTCTTATCCACTCTTCAACATGGGAAAGACAAAGGAAAACAATCAAGTAAGGCAGATGTGTCGACCTTCACAAGTCAGACAATGGCTACAAGAAAATAGCCACTCACCTGCACCTGCTCATATCTACCTCTTGAAGCTCATTGAGAGAATGCCAGGAGTGTGCAAAGCAGTGATCAGAGCAAAGGGTGGCTATTTAGAAGAAACTTGAATATAAAACATGTTTTCAGTTATTTCACCTTTTTTTGGTTAAGTACATAACTCCACATGTGTTCATTCATAGTTCTGATGTCTTCAGTGAGAATCTACCAATGTAAATGGTCATGAAAATAAAACACATTGAGTGAGAAGGTGTGTCTAAACTTTTGGCCTGTACTGTATGTATGCATGTGTATATATAATATATATATATATACACACACACACTCCAGTATAATGTGATGACTCTAATGAAAACTGAGCGTATAATCTGATGATATTATGGTCTATTAAGTGTTTTGCTTTGGTCAGGCCTGAGGGAACTGTTTATTTAAAACCTTTTTTAGTGCGTGTTTGTGCAGCATGTCTATCTTTAATGTTCAAAAAACATATATGATTGAACAATGGTAAAATGAATTGTTTGTCTATCCAGGGGAGTTGAGGCACATCGCCAGTCTGAAGCCGTGGGGTCTGTTTGAGGTGCTGCTAGAGAAGTATGAGTGGCCGCTGGAGCAGGCGGCTCAGTTCAGTGACTTCCTCCTCACCATGCTGGAGTTTTTGCCAGAGAAGAGAGCTACTGCAGCAGAATGTCTGCAACACCCCTGGCTTAGTTCCTAACACGTGCGCACACACTCCTGAAACAACTTTATCACTCTCTTAGTGCAGTTTGCATCTTGCAGGTCAGTTTGGTTACTCTACTCACAGGTGAACACTTTCCAGAATGTATCGTCAGTATTAAAACAAACCCAGGTGGAAGACACAGAACACAGCACACTGTATCTTTAGCTAGAACCTCAAATCTATGATCTTTATATATAAAGATGGTTTTATCTCTCTACATGGTGGAGATGTCTCTAGTCTGACCGTTTTCATTGTGTGGTCATCTCAGTGTGTAGGATGGTCACCTGTTTATATGTTACAATAGTGCCTTGACGTCCTAAAGAAAGAACAAAGGGTTAAAAAAAATTCACCTTTTATATTTGTTCGCTGTGTGAAGAATGCTCGTTTGTGAATATACAGCATTATATAAGATTTGACATTATCTATTGAACCTGTGTACTACTGACAGACAAATAAATTATCACTCAGTCAAATGCGGCATTTTTGTGAAGTATTAAATATCAACAATTTTAAAACATTTTCTACTTACACTGCTAGAAGTGTGGACATATAGTTACATGGATTTGTACATAAATGTGTCTGTTTGTAGAAGCATAGTGGTTCTCAGTTCAAACAGTAGCATAAAACACTTTTACATAGACTTTGCTTTCCCCCTTATGTTGCCAGCAAGAATAATTTACTACAACCTGTCTGAATGGACAAATAAGGAAAATTATTACATACTTGTGCTCTCAAACTGGTTGTAATTTTCATGCATATGACATTAACAGGCTGGGAAACAAACTGCATTCCTGTGTTAGTGTAAGAACAGCATTTGCTATAATATTTCACTTGCTTTCTTCAGGGAAACACTGAACCGCAGAGAGGAATCCTGTAAAACCGGATATGGGCACAAGGGGGCGATGTATGCCTATCACAAAATCTGTATCTCATGGGATTTTGAAGGGGTTGCTATGAGAAAAGTGAAAATCAATCTGCAACATATTTCTAATTCCTTATGTTTGACTGAACCACATCCAAAAACAGACTCCCTGACTATATAGTTGTCTCTGGTTGTAAAAGCCTTATTGACTTAACCCCTCATTCCATGCAAGAATCTTTGACCATATATGGGTTTTTCTGCATTGGAAAAATTATTTCTGCCTGTATACCAGTCTGAGGTTTCACTAGATCATATAATGCTGATGTTTCTCAACCAGTCCATTGAGTCACAACAGCACCTCAGCACAATGTGAACGTTCTTGTATGGCCCGGTGCACACAGCCTAAAATTCATTAGAGGCTCTCCAATGGTTGTAACCCTATAAGCCAGATGCTTTGGTCACTTTTTCCTGCGCACCACAGTCCAGCCATCGTCCTCTTCCTCAACTGCAGCTGGAGCAGTGTGTTGTGCTTTTACCAATTCACTGCTGACCGACGCTTCTGCTCCAGCCTCATCACACTCCATTGACTAAAGAGGGAAATAAAATTGAGAAGTTGGTGAAGATGTACTTTCAGCAAAGTCTTTCACTAGTTGGCATGACAGTGATGGGTAACAAGCTTCAATTAAATGTTCACTACATTAGCTATTCTTGTTCTGTTGATTCTGCATATGAAATTTTTATTAAACGTCTGTAGACAGCTGCTCATGCAACAGCAGAATTAAGGAGTAACCCTTTCTGTGTGACTTGAATGCCTGTGTTGACACCACATTGACTATTCAGGGTGTCTATGTACATTCACATGTGAACTTAATGTGACCTTCCCTAAACTTTTGAATGCACATGTCCAACTGTTCAATGTTTCAATACTTTTTACATACTTTAACAAAAAGCTTAAAGGGAACCCCGACTACTATAACAAGTTTGAGCTAAAATATGTACTGTGCTTTCAATAATATATAGGCGGTAT
>JBBIGC010000018.1:17420309-17432680 GCA_037576955.1 Lepidarchus adonis
CACACACACACACACACACACACACACACACACACACACACACACACACACACACACACACACACACACATTAGTGTGGGGAAGACTGGTGTCAGAAGCCACATTAGCAAGTCTATTACAGATATCCCTCTTTGCAGAACCCATTCCACAGTGGGGCAGTGGTGGCCTAGTAATTAGAACGTTGCCCTAGTCTACAGGCAGTTTGGCTTCATCCTGAAGGAAAACAATAGCGTAGCTAATAGCTATATTAAAAATCCCTAACTGGGCTAAAGCTAAGTTACACCTGACCATTCGAAACAGTTTACATCAGCATGGTCTGCATGCTAGACGATCTGCAATGGTACCTGACCACATCACCAGGTAGGCGTCATCATCTTGCATGGGGCACGGAGAATTTACGCAGGACTCAGCAGCAATAAGTCGACTTGTGAACAGCATGAGACATCGTTGTCAAGCTCACACATTACTGAGACATTGACCTTTTTTCTTGTGGCATATTCACCACGGTTGTTGGCTTCTGTTTGAGATGAGGAAATCTCCACTGCAGGCTTCTACTTAAACACCATAGTTTCATAATATAATATCACTGGAGTGCAAATTTTTTCCATTTTCTATAAATTACACCCGGAAGCCAAATATCCCTAACTTTTTGTGAGTAGTGTACAACCAACATGTTAAAGTCCCAGGAATTCTATGAAGGGTGGGATGTCTTATGAACATGGTTTGAAGCAGATGTTGGATGATTAAAGCATGCAGTTTTTAAGTCGCCAATAGGTGGAGAGAATTGCTTTAGTCTTGAAACTCCAGCGCAAAACTAAAGAGTGAACACGATTAGTTCACAAAATGTTCTTTTAAAAGATTGCGCTCGATCCAATCCACACTTCCAGAGTGGGGGGATGGGGACCACTGTCCTGTTTAGTCTGGTGGCTGCTTCAACACACTTGACTCAGCTGTCAAGCACTGGATAATAAGCCGATGAGTGGAACGAGGTGTGAGAGCAGGAAAACACTCTTTGGTGATTAGAGGACGAGTGGAGTGTTCTAGAGAAAGGAAAACACTAAAGCATCACAGCGGGGCGAGCGCTGTTTTTGTGTCTGAGGGTTCATTTATTGGCAAGGCCCTTAGAGCGAGGAAAATACTCCATATTCTTTTGCCAATCACATCACATCAGCAGCATCATGTGAATGAGATGTTCATTCTACACCCAATAAATATCAGAATTCATTTTTACACTGTAATTTTCTGTATTATTTTACACAAACGTATTGCATTTAAGCTATAAGTGGTTAAATGTGTCTGCACTTAAACTGCCTCAAGAAATATTAATAATGATGAATTCTGCGTACATGTTTTATTGATTTTCTCATGAGTCATTTAGGAGAGGAGAGGTTCAAATCAGTGGGAGTTTCCTCCCCTCATGTAAAACTGTTATATTGCATCTGACTAATCATATGTACAAGTTTCTCATTGATCATATACTTGCAACCATGCGCAGCAAGATACTAAAAATGTCTTTTCTCTTTTGATGTACTTAAATGCAAAGGTCTGATTTCATTGTTCTTCACTGTGTGTGATTGTGTTGACAGTAATAGGGTAGGGCATTGGTCATTGGTCAAGGTCACATTTTCTAATATTTTCTTTTCCTCTCTAGTCTGACATTTCTGTAATTTAAAGTAGCCATCATTCATTTTTCCATAATTATTCTCCAGCCCTTTTTATCCACCAAATTAAACAACACATTCTGTTACAGTGGCTTTAAAACTCATATGTAAATGACCTCATGCATTCCATTTTAAAAAACACCATTCATTGGGCTTTGTCTCCCCCTAAGGCGCTAACTGAAACTGTCCTAGATATAATTAATATCAATACACTTCCCTCCAACCCTATTCAAAAATGTAGTTTCCAACTAGACAACAAACCTGACCATCTTCATCTGCTGCAAGGCGTCTGCATATACTTCATTTCTTATATGGTTTTAAAATCCAGATATAAAAACAGTCACACACACACCTGACAAACACTTGCATCAAACACAAAAGGGAACAAGATGGGTTTCCAGCCAATTAAACAATTTACCATTCAAGCAACTACAGCAGCATTGAGTCACAATGCAATGTCAGTCTGTGCTGCCTACACCTGTCCACCAAAGAGACGGCAACAACACAAGCAGGAATGTTCTGGACTTTGTGCGAATCACTTTGAGTTGACTTCCACAGTTGATTCTGTATGCAACGTGTGTGTGGTTATTAGGGCAACAGCTCTACCAATTTCCCTGGTTGTGTTTTGCTTGGTCAGAAGCTTTTTTTTCATGATTGTGGAATTTCCCACTGTTTTCTTTCTTCTCAGAAAAAAAAATTACAAAAAAAGAAGCTAACTAAAAGCAGATTAATTAGTGGCAATGCGAAACTAAAATTTAGGCTGGACTATATGACAAAACAAATTTATTGAGATGTTCAGTGTTTGTGGACAAACTGGGGTGAATAAAAAAAAATCACCAGAAGCAACAGTAGTAGTTCTACATGAAAAACCTAAATTAGTATAAAAATAAGATTTTTTGTAAAAATATATTATTTAAGTGATGTAGTGATATATATTTTTTGTTTGTTTTACATAATTTTTTATCCTGAGGTCAACAAGACAAGCCCCAACAACTTACAATTTATTTACACTAATTTATTTTAATGTATTTAATACACTCCACCTTCTTTCTACCCACTTTGATAAGATGCTCTCAGATGCGGAGTTTTGATTACTTACAAAAACAGCAGGAGGGGTGTAACAGGAGTATAGTTTAAACTATTTTAACCATTATTTTACTGAAAAAAAAATGAATAAAATAGAATGTCATGACACCCAATTAGCTACTAATTTAGCACTAATTTATGCAGTTACTATAGTCTAGTAGCTGCTGTTATATATATATATATATATATATATATATATATATATATATGTTCTATATTTTTCTGTTTTTCTATATGATACATGCAGTTGTTCAGGAGTTAAATGTGTTATAATTGTAATGTAATTTATCACAATAACAATGTATTGTCATATTGCCCACTATTGCCTCAATCCATCAGGCTAGGTGTGTAACAGTTTAAAGTGAAGGCTGTAGAATGGTTGTTTTTGTTTAATTACTGTGAGGAGGACAGAGTAAAGTGAAAAATGGGAAAGAGCACAGGGATAAAAGGCAGGGATGGAGCTTCTTGCCTCTGGCTACAGTCAGAAAGGCAATTATATGTACCTAAGGTGTGCCGGAACCTTAGGCATCTTTGCAAAAGCTCTGGAACACAACAGTGGAGCAGGTTAAATTGAAATAGAGGTATAGCTATAAATACAAATACAAAAGCAGAATGATTAAGCAGTTTGACAGCATTCAAATAATTAATACAGTTTGAAGGGCAGAGCATTGCCTGAAAGTGATGGACAGCTAGTGAGAGCACACAGGACAGAAAGCAGAAAGAGAAGAACTGACAGTGAGCTAAAAAACAGAGGAAAAAGTCTACGGCAGAGGGTTTAGTCAGCTCAGAATATGGTTAATAATGAATGGACAGAAGAAAAAGGTTCTCCTGAGGACATGAAATACTCCTCCATCAGGCCAAGATCACATTAACCCTATAATAAACCTCAGTTATCTTTCAAGCAGTATTACACTGGTGATTTTTAAGGACAGTTATAGTATTGTAGGGGGAAGTGTGTGTGTGTGTGTTAGGCGAGTGAGTGTGAGAGAGAGATAGAAAATGAACAGTGGAGAGGGAGGTAAATTAGATCACTATATGTTACCTGGACTACTGGCATATTTGCAGCCCAAGTCAAACACCCTGCTGTACTGCACAGTGAGCACATCACCAAAAGCACTGTTAAAATAGACCTACAAAATCAGCGAGGGGTCAAATAATTACTTCCTCCACTGTATGTGTGTGTGTATATATATATATATATATATATATATATATATATATATATATATACACACACACACACACACCCTGAGGGCGGTCTTTGTCTTTGTCTTTGAAGCTTGGGTCCTCTGGGAGCTTTGAAGCCTGGGAGCTTCAAGGTCCTGCTCAGTATCTTAGCTGCACTCTTATGGACAGAGATCCCAGATGTTGCTCCTGGAATCTGCTGGAGCCACTCTTCCAGTTACCATCCGACTACACTGGTACTGGACTATCATGGTGTGGATGCGTGAATCAATGTCTCATTCACTCTTAGCATACAGCTTGATATCATCCATGTCGAGGTGGAGACTGAGTTTTTTTTAGCTCTATTCCGTAGTCAGTATCCGTGGGGGTTCAGGCCTATGCAGAACAGCAGTGGGGACAAGTCATCTCCTTAATAAATCCCAAACTTGATGGTGGCCTGTGCAATCGGTTTGAAGTTGGCCTCTAGGGTTGTTTTCCACAGCCCCATTAAATTCCTGATGACGGCTCTTAAAACTCCTGTTTATCTTGTTTCTATTTTATAATAATAATGGTCTCAGCCAATCAGACTACATAAAAAGGTCAAAGAATCTTTGAAAAGCTGAATTTAATGATCTTCAGTTACTGTCTCAGTAAGGAGGGAAAATAAATACATTAATAAATAAAAAAGTTAATGGGACTAATAAAAAATTATTCACAGCAATGACAGATTAAATTAATACAACATTCATCCCAATGCTGCACATTTTATATTTTGCCTGCTGCAGGAATCACTAAGTTAGCAACTGATTTTTAAAATAGATTTTTTGTTTACAAAAATACAATCACCTTAGTTTTTGCAGAAAGTTTAAGGACATACAATGCAAACGTGTTTTGTACCAACGGCATACAACAGGGCCCAGTGTCTTCATCCTCCATCATCATCATCATCATACTTACCGGAGTCAGATAGAGAAGATGTCCTCATGCTCGTCTCCTTCTCCAGCTGAATGTCTTGAAGTGCAAATATGGACGTAGCTGCGGAAAACAGAACAGAAGTGTTCTTCACAATCAGAATCACTTTATTCTACAAACCACATTTCAAAATAAGTTGGAATAATTTTTCAAAATGCAATAACAAAATCTGACACAAGTACAAGTACTTGTACAAGACTGATCAATTTGATAATATTTTGTAAAAAAAAAAAAAAAAAAACCAACAAATAATGAATTTGATCCACGCAACACACTCAAAATAAAAGCAAAAAAAAGTTCAAATTAGGAAAATCTACAAACTACTAAAAGTGTTTACAAGCAAGGATGGACTGAGGCTCATAACTTCATGAGAGAAAGGTAATTTAAAATATTTATCAGTTAAAAAATAATTTAGGTCTATCGTTATCTACAGTACAAAATACTGTGAAAAGATTCTGGGAATTCAGAAAAATCTCAGTCCATAGAATTCAGTAATTTTAAGGTTGTAAGGTTCTTGTTTTACTTATAGCGCACATCACTGTTGACTATGAGCCGAGGCAGCGTTCACCCCGGACAGGAAACCAACCCATCACAGGGCAACACAGAGACAGACAACCATGCACACACACACTCACACCTACGGGCAATCTAGAGCAACCAATCCACCTAATCTGCAAGCCTTTGGACAATGGGAGGAAACCGGAGCATATAATATTTATATAAATGAACTAAATATAAATTATTTATTAATTATTTTAACACATTTATAAACCACCAGTGTTATTAATGCCCTGTTTAAATTTTGTCTTTTTACACATCGCACAAGGACTGAAACCAAACCATCATAAAGGCTGATCTAAAACCTGCATAGAAAAGGAATTTGTCTTGGTGCACAAATAAACAAGATGGTGCACAATATTAAAATTACATCTGTATCCATAGATAAATGCAATACCTAAGCCTGCACTATGAGATATCAATCATATTGTTATCACTAGATATTTACTAGGAAAAAATATTGTCATCAGACAGATGTTTAAATTTGACTGATATTTCAAACAGGTATTTGTTGATGCATTTACAAATAATTTTCTTATTTTTAAACTTATTAAAACAAATATGAGTTATATTTACAAATTCCATAACGTCCCATTTTCTGTGCATCTTTTTAAACAATTATTTGCATTAGCATCAGTGTAGAGGCTGTTCCATTGTTTCCTCATGCCACTAACCAGTAACAACAAGAAAAATCTCTCAGAAAACAAGAACTTAAACTGTTTACTAACTCCTAAAATGACAGATCATGCTTCCTTAAACATATCAGTGAGATAACTTTGTTACTCCTAACCTGACTGACTTTCCTTCTTATAACCCCCAGGTACCTTTCAATTCTCCAAACCCAACTTCCCCCACAGTGTAACACATTACACAAACAGAAGAGGTGTGTCCTATACACACGGACCCCAGGTGCTCAAAGGGGGATTTCGAAATGCAGTAATGATGCAAGAAATATTAACTTAAATGTTTACATTGATATGTAACAAATACTTAATTTAAAGAAAAAGCACATGACATCAGTTCCTTTAAATTGTCTCTTACAATTAGTATTGACATACAGTATCTCACAAAAGTGAGTACACCCCTCACATTTTTGTAAGTATTTTATTAGATCTTTTCATGGGACAAGACTGAACACACGACATTTTGATCCAATGTAAAGTAAGTGTGAATGTACAGTCCCCTCAAAATAACACACAACCATGTCTGAACCGCTGGCAACAAAAGTGAGTACACCCAAAAACACCCCCAAAATGACCACTGCTGTGGTAAAGAAACTGAGGGTAAAGTGCTGGACAGGCCATCTGTGGGGCATCCTCAAACTGAAGGTGGTCTTTAAAATCCACCAGCTCCAGATGTTATCATGGAGGAGTGGAAGAGGATTTCAGTCGTAACCTGTGAAGCTCTACTGAATTCCAGGCTCAAGAGAGTTAAGGTAGTGCTGGAAAATAATGGTGGCAACACAAAATACTGACACTGTATTCACTTTTGTTGCCAGCGGTTTAGACATTAATGCAGTGGTTCTTAACCTTGTTGGAGGAACCGAACCCCACCAGTTTCATATGCGCATTCACCGAACCCCTCTTTAATGAAACAAAATTAATTTTTTTTCAAATTCAAGACATAGATATGTTTTTTACTGGTGCACAAGATGACCCATGCATGAACATCACCTTGTTCAAAGAACAAAACCAACACAATTCTGTCGGTGCGAGACTAGAGTTGCTCAACTTGGTGTTGCAAATCATGCGGATAGGACGCTCACTTCTATACGTTCCGTGATACACGTGAATCCATGTTTTACATATTCGTCCGACCACTTTCTTCTTTTGTCCGACATAGTTAGTATGGATTAAAATTCTAACAAAAAAAAAATCACACTAAGTACTACCACGACAGTCACACGTTGACTACTGAGCGCACTAAATTCCCTGCAGCACTGATTGGCCAAGCACTGTAGCATGATCATCTGCAGCCAGTAATGGCCAAGCGGGGCGTGTCATAAGCCCTGAGACCGACTCACCGAACCCCTCGATCGAACCCAGGTTAAGAACCACTGCATTAATGGCTGTGTGTTGAGTAAATTTACACTGTTAAACAAGCTGTAAACAGACTACTTTACATTTTATCAAAGTGTCATATCTTCAGTGTTGTCCCATTAAAAGATATGATAAAATATTTACATAAATGTGAGGGGTGTACTCAGTTTTGTGAGATACTGTAGATGTATGTTAAATATAGGCACTGGCCTCCATATCCCACATTAGTGCATCCATGAAATCAATTGGAGAAAAATACAGCCATACAGCCTGTAAGACCATTACAAAACATGAATTCATTATTGCAATTTAAATGGACAGTCTATGCACTAACCCTTTTCAAACACAGCTTAGGTCTGACCTTACACTGAATCACACTATCAGGACACAGTCCTCCATTACAGATCCTTTCTTCCAATGAAAGACAGTGTGCACATGTGTGTGCGTGACTGAAAAAACGATCAAAGATCAAAACAGGATGAAAGAGCTGCAGCAAGCTGAGAGAGGCTGAAGAAGTGGAGTGTGAGCAGCTCCTGCATGGTGGAGTAATGACTAAAGCACATCAAACTGCATTAGAGAGACTGGAAACACACTGAGTGAAGCTGCCTGCAGCCTTCCAGCCAGGACTGAAAATATGAATAAAAATTGTGTAGCAGCTTGCCCTCATAGTAGTGTTTAAACATAAGTACACACCCTCTACAGGATCCTCTAAATTCTGCTGATTTCAGAACAAAATCTCTGTTTTTATCACGTTTCACATCCATCATGACATTTTGATGCATTATAACCATCAGCAGGTGTTTACAGCTTTGTAACAGAAGCAGAAAGGCTCCTACATCACTTACAAAGCACATTGTACATTATTCTCCATTATAAAAACGTTTTTGTCCTTTCACATTTTGGAGATGCAAGGTATGTGTCTCACAGCAGTGATATGATGGTTATGAATTTTAGGTTAAACTTTTGCCCCATAATATAATAAATCAGCAAAAGATCAGAAATGATGCAGTAATACATAATAATTAAGTGTTTTCTCACTTAAGTCAACAACTAGGTATGCTCAAATTGTTGCATATGCAAAACAAAGCAAATGAATACATAACCAAATAAAATATTTGTTTTATTAGGTTTTCTTCATCTACTTTTAGGATTTGTTTGAAAATCTGTCACATTTTAAATGGTTTAAAGGTTTAAAGTTTTCCCAGCACCACTGTTAGTGAAGATAGCCAAGTTAGTAATGTAAAATGATTTAGCATATATGTTTATATATGTAAAAAAGACAGTCTGTATATAAATATTTGACTACACTGTGACTACCACTAACAAACTGTAAGCCTTACTACCATATGGGTCCTGCTGATCAATATGTTCTCCATGTGGAGCAAAATACGGCATTAAAAATGTGTGAGCTTATGTGTGTTCACACTCTGTCTGGCAATGTTCACTCTCTCCATCTCTGCAGAATACTTTAACCATGCATGTGTGTTTGGCTGTGTGTGTGTGTGTGTGCGCACTTACTGTCAGGCAGTGTGAGAACCCTCTCTCCCAGACAGTGAAAGTAAGCGTGTCTCATTGCTTCCTCTGCAGATATGCGCTTCTTTCCTTCAAACTGAAACAAGAATACAGTTACAAATACACACGAAACACTAAACATGACTTAGAGTGACATCCTCCATTTTCTTGTCATTTATTCTATATATAATGATTATGTTGTTGTTTTCTTAAAAAACATTCATAACATCACCATTTTACATCAATTTCTTCTTATCCATTACAATGATAGACTTCTGTTGTTACTTTGCATATGTATATCATTTCTGTTGTACAATTTTTATAACTGCAGTGTGAATGGCGAAGCAAACAGCCTATTATAGGCTAAATAAATAACTTTATAAATATAAATATCAAATATAAATGTGTCAGTTTTTTGACATTTTCAGTTCTCGTCTATAAAACACACAGTAAATCAACAAAATGAAGTGCAGTTGTTTATATAGCACCATATCATTAAATATACACAGACCATGTGTAAGGCAAACACAAGTTTATAGATATCAGTGAGGAAATCCACAGATAAGCCCGTATTTAATGTAGGTCAGTGTTAATGCTGCTGTAATATGTGCACACACAAACACACATGCACACACTAAAATAATAATTCAGTAAGAAACACAGTGAGAACTAAAGACAGGAACAGAGGTTTGTCGCACCTGCAGAAGTTTGGATAGCAGGTCGACACCATCGTTATCCAGCCTGTAGAAAATAAAGCACAGCAAAATTTTATTAGAGGGGTCTTTTGCAAAGCAGCAATTCATAATTGGATGTGACATACAGTTAGGGCTGCAACTATCGAATATTTTTGGAATAGAGTATTCTGTCAATTTTTTCATTGATTAATCGAGTAATTGGATAAATCATAATTTTGTGTTTTTAAACAACTACATCGATAGTGTGTTATGCAACATGAAAGGTCTTAAAATGAGGAAGCAGTTGAATTGGCTGTTAATCCTCACAAAAAGTGTTTTTATTCAAACTCACTTTTATTAGATCAAATAGAGAAGGCGTGTTTTGAGATGCAACTTATCAGTGTGTGTGTGTGTGTGTGTGTGTGTGTGTGTGTGTGTGTGTGTGTGTGTGTGCGCGCTCTGCGCCGCTGGGAGAGGCACAGTTAATGAGATGATGCTTTCGGTTCAGGTGCTGCAGTATTGAGGATGTGCTATTGTGGTGTCAGGTCCATATTACAGTGTAAACACTGCACTACATTGTCCGTCTTACACAGTGTAAAATGGCCTCACACTTTAGACGTTTTCTGCATTTTACAAGCACCGGGATCTTCACTTTCTGGCATTTTAAACGCTCCATCTAAACACTAGAACGGCTGTCAATTTACAGATTAATTGGAATCAGAATCGTGTCTATTGGCCTATTGGAGCAGCAAGCATGTTCTATAAGAGACATATGGTGCAGTGTAGGCACATGTGCACACACATCTTTACATATTGTTGTTGTTTTATACTGTTGTGCTTGAGAGACGCCATCAACCAGAATCATGTACCTTGTATGTGTTCGCTCACAGACGAGTGATTCTGATTCTGCGACTGGTGCTGTACGACGAGCTCGAAGTTCAAAGTTCACTTAGGCCTCGTCTACACGAGCGTCTGAATCAAGTGTTTTTTTCTGACGTTCGTAGTGTCGAGTGAGCGCAGAGTAAACGCCCACAGTGTTTCTGCATGTTGGAGCAAATCAGTTCATTCACACGGGATTCGATGTTTGGCATTTCGGATGACGGGAAAAACGCATGTAGTGTTCGCTTGGCGTCAATTTCTGCTGAAATCCAGATGAGCTTTTGCCGGGAAAAAACATTTCACTATATGTTGTACTAGTATAACTGCTTGTACAACTTGAACTGTATCAAGAGGTCTTTTAACACAAGGACGTGAAGCTTCAGCTCTAAAGTTAGAAACATTCTATTCTGTTATTAGAAATGTATTGGAGCTCATTTAAAAAATCTTCCACATACGGTGATTTGAAAATTTTTTTATAACACAGATAGACAGACAGACAGACAGACAGACAGACAGACAGATGTTGCAGTATGCAGAGGATATTTATTTATTTATTTATCATAAATCCCAATTAAGGATGAACCTGGGCTTCCTCATTACTGCCCCCACATGTAGATACACAGCATTACAGTTTGAGCTGCCTGTTGGCATTCAACAGAGACGAACCAAAATGCAGCTGTAACTTCAAAATGCTGCGGTCGCTCAGAGCACGTTCAATAATTCAAGATTTGAATGCTTGTGTGGGCAAAGCCTTACTGTGTCTGCTGGCTGCAGCGTGTGTGGATGTTTGCTACAGGCTGCATTTTTGTGTCTTTTGTGAAACTGGGCACTTCGCTAATTCTCGCAGATGTTCTAGGTTTAGCCAGTTAGCAGCCGTTCTAGTGTTACATTTTTGAAATACGCATCAGTTAAAACAGTCTGTGTGAACAAAGTAGTCTACAAAGCGGGAGCAATAAAATAGCAGAGACATTTTAAATAGATGGACTTTGGTGAAATAAATTAAACAAAGCCAAATTTTTTGTAATTGAATTATTTGAGCTACTCGAGTAATTGTTTCAGCCCCAATACATTGGTGCTTGAAAGTTTGTAAAAGCTTGAAAATGTTTTTCTATACTTTTAAGTGAATGTGACCTGAAAGATTAAAAAACATGGTGGTGGGAATGTTCCTTTTTGTTCTATTTTGTCAAGTTTAACTCGGTTTAACTAGGTTACTTTTAGGACTGATCATGTTTAAGGTCACATTCATTACTAATTGGTTAGGTCACTTATGGGTAACTGACCAATGAAATGCCAAAAGACAGGTGTTGCAGAAACAAGTGTGTGTGTGTGTGTGCGTTACCGTGGAGTGTGGTTGTGTAGACAGTCAGCACGGTAGCGAGGGTAGTTATAGGAGATGAATTCCTCGTTAGAGGTTATTCCAGGCCAGGTTTCTTCTGTAGGCGTGCCTGTGAAAAGCAGTAAGAGGGTTTATAAATACCACAAACCTGCGCACACACACACACACGCACACATACGCGCGCGCACACATGAACATACAGAAGAGGCAGAGACTGAAAAAAACGCAGTCTGTTCCAGAGCCAAAATCAGCAGAATGAGAGGTGGAGAGAGAGATGAGGGGAAGAGGAGGCGGAGAGAGAGAGACAGTAAGATGCGATACCGAGCAGTTTGAAGATAAAGTGCAGCTCCTCCTCCACTGTAGATCCTGGAAACAGCGGTCGACCTGTAGCCATCTCATAGAAAATACAGCCAACCCCCCTACACACACACACACACACACACACACACACACACACACACACACACACACACACACACACACACACACA
>JBBIGC010000018.1:17438203-17449202 GCA_037576955.1 Lepidarchus adonis
CACACACACACACACACACACACACACACACACACACACACACACACACACACACACACACACACACACACATAATTCAGCAATCACCCAGTTGTAGAACACCTAATATCATCTGCACAAACCCTCAAACTACAAACTGCTACTAAAAACCTTATACCAACACTGTTTTACAGCTGTACTCCAGCAATCCAACACTCGTAATCCTCACACTCCATAGTACTACAAACTCACATCAAACACCTGCCCTCAAGCTCTCATTTGCTTGAGAACACATCTCCAGGGCATTAAATTCCAGAACAGCTCCGATCATGAGGCAGCGGCACTCATTCGGGCTTAAAGTCCTCCAGTGCTGAAAGCTGCGCTGTTATTTAATGCACCAAGTGTTATCTGCAGTAGTTCCCCACCTCACACACCCAGTCTCTCACCATGCTGTGTATGTGCAAAAGAAATGGAGAGAGAGCTATAGCACAGTCAGGTCTGAACTCGCACACATGCACACACAGATTGTGCTGCTGTTGAGGAAGGAACTGAGCTCCAGTTGATGCTCTCTCAAGCATACACATGTTTTTTCAATCTGACACAGACCCCCACACTGTCTCATCCTTCGGGTATACATGTGTATGTACAAATGCAGAGCGATACTGTGTATGTGTGTGTGAGGGCATGAATGTAGGCATGTCCATTCATACACGTGTGTTGGTATCGACAGGTGTTTATGTGCTGAGAGGCATGTGGCATGGTGAGACATGGCACAGTCTGTGTGGCAGGTGTGTATGTAATGGTTAACATATGTGCTAGTAGTACAGTTGGGGCAAAAAGTATTTGGCAGCCACCAATTCTGCAAGTTGTCCCACTTAAAAAGATGAAAGAGTCTGTAATATTGATCATAGATTCACTTCAACTGTGAGAGACAGGAACAGTAAAGCACATTGTATGGTTTTTAAAGAATTTATTTGTATAATGGTGCAGATAATAAGTATATGATCAATAACAAAAGTTCACCTCAATAGTTTGTAATGTAATCTTTGCTAGCAATGACAGAGGTCAGCAGGTTTGCACACACTGTAGCTGGTACTTTGGCTCATTCTTCCATGCAGATCTTCTCAGGAGCTGTGATGTTTTGGGGCTGTTGCTGGGCAACACTGACTTTCAACTCCCTCTACAGATTCTCTATTGGATTGAGGTCCAGTATTGGCTAGACCTCTCCAGTACCTTCAAAACCTTTTCACGTAGCCACTTCTTCGTTGCCCAGGAAGTGTGTTTGGGATCATTGTCATGCTGGAAGATCCAGCCACGTTTCATCTTCAATGCTCTTACTGAAGGAAGGAGGTTTTGGCCCAAAAATCTCACGATACTGGGCCTCATTCATTCTTTCCTTAATACAGATCAGTCGTCCTGTCCCCTTTGCAGAAAAGCAGCCCCAAAGTATAATGTTTCCACCCCCATGCTTCACAGTGGGTAAGGTGTTCTTGGGATGGAACTCAGCATTTTTTCCCTTCTAAACACAGCGAGTGGCGTTTATACCAAAGAGTTCCATTTTGGTCTCATCTGACCATATGACATTCTCCCATGTGCTGGTTTAAGCAGCGGGACCTTTCGAGTGCTGCAGGATTTTAATCCATGACGGGGTAGTGTAATACTAATATTAGCGTTTGTTACTGTGGTTCCAGCTGTCTTCAAGTCATTGACCAGTTCCCCGCATGTAGTTCTGGGCTGTTTCCTCACCATTCTCAATATAATTTGTATCAAGCGTGGTGAGATCTTGCATGGAGCCCTAGGTCGAGGGAGATTGTCAGTGATCTTGTATTTATTCAATTTTCTAATAATTGTTCTAATAGTTGATCTCTTATCACCAAGTTGCGTGTCTATTGTAGACTGGCTCACACCTCACAACTCTTGTGCAGGTGTACAATCTTGTCCATGGTGTCTTTAGACAGCTCTCTGGTCTTGGCCATGGTGGAGGTTGGAGTCTGACTGTTTGAAGGTGTGGGCAGGTGTCTTTTATACAGATAACAAGTTCAAACAGGTGCCATTAATACAGGTAATGAGTGGGGAAGAGATAGAAGAGCTTCTTAAAGAAGAAGCAAGAGAGCCAGAATTCTTGCTTGTTTGTAGGTGCTAAATACTTATTTTCTGAACCATTATACAAATAAAATCATACAATGTGATTTCGTGGATTTTTTTTATATTCTCTCACAGTTGAAGTGAACTTCACAGACTCTCACTTCTTTTCAAGTGGGACAACTTGCAGAATCTGTGGCTGCCAAATACGTTTTTGCCCCACTGTATGGCTAGTAGAGAGTGGGTATGCAAGTGTGTTCCAGGCATCCAAATTATTGTGATGCAACTGGTGCAGGAGCCAGGGGGTAAGGTGCATTCTTACTTGCCATTTTCTTGCAGCGCACTAGTTTACAGCTTGCTGTCACTGGTTAGTTATTTTGGTGAAGTTGTATAGCTCCAAAGCTCCAAAAATGGCAACAGTAATCCTTAAGAGAGCCGAGGGTTTAAGAGTGCCGCTCTCCTGCTAGCACACATTAACATTTTATAGCGCCCCTCCTTCAGTGACTCTAAGCACCCCACTAGACTATACTGATCAGCCATAACATTAAGACCACTGACAGGTAAAGTGACTAGCATTGACTGCGTAGTTATTTCATTACTGTCAGTAGTGAGATATTTTGCAGTGAACAGTCAGTTCTTGAAGTCAATGTGCTGGAAGCAGGAGCATAAGGATACAGCATGAGCTACTTTGAGAAGAGCCTCAATGCGTTTGGCTATATGACTGAATCAGAGCAGCTATACATCAGCAAGTCGTATGGAGTGTTACAGGTGTGCAGTAGTTGGTACCTACCAAAAGTGACCTGAAGTGAACTGGAGAAATGGCGACAGGGTCATGGGTGCCCAAGTCTCACTCATTGCACATAGGGAGTGAATGCTAACCCATGGCCTAGAGCTACTTTAGTTTAAAAATGATGCTGACAGAAAGGTGACAGAACACAAAGTGGTCAGAGCCATTTCAGCTTCTACACATCACTGGATACTGGTGATGAGGTGTACATAAACTGAGGGTCTATGATGAGGAATCCTTAAAGGAGGAAGGAACGGGTTACACTGTCTTCTGGTGTACGCCATCTGCATCATGAAGGACTGGCATTAGGAAACATCTCCATGGATGAAATGCATCTGTTCTGGTCTCCAAGTCTCCAAGCAACAAGCAAACTGTCCAGAGAATGTACCCTTGAAGTGCTGTATGAAGAGGGTTGTTCTTGTTTCTCAATTCCTTCGCAGTGGCCATGCACGATGGAAATGTCCATCATCACCACTATAACAGAAGTGATCTGCGAGTGGCGTTTCAATACCCACTTGTTTGCACATTCCCATTTCCCTGATATCTTGGCTGAGGATCCTGACTGAGGATGGCACACTTGATCTTAAAATCCAATAAAAGGTCAAGTTTTTGGGGGATGTTTTTAGAGAAACAGTATTCCCTTGAACATTAACCATTATAAAGCGTGGGTGACTTTAAAATCCCTATACATTTTCCATACATGCTGCCTTTGTTGGGATCATCTGGCATGACCATGTGACCCACACTAAATGACCAAGCACAGTATTGAGCGCCAACAATGTGGTTTAAGCAGGACACCAGCCCTGGTTCATAGGTCAAGGGACAGGTCATGTAAGATTAGGCCTGAGATCCAAGAGGATCTGCACATAAACTCTGTCGTTCCACAAGTGATCTGAACCGTCATTATACAACTCACCATTAAGGACTAGGTAGGAGGTCTTCATGGAACATGATGGACAACTGTAACTGTATGTACCATGTGGTTGAGATAGGAGCACAGGCTGCAGACCAGGTTGCATGGCAGAGTGTGCGGGGTGTGTGTGTGAGCGTGTGTGTGTGTGTGTACTAAGACCAGTGATGTGGTGCAATGAAGAACAGTGTTTGTAGTTGGTTCAGTGTGTGTGTGTGTGCATGTGTGCGTGTGTACCCAGGCGTGTGGTATGGTTGAGATAGGAGCTGAGGCTGCGGCCCAGGCTGCGCGGGCGGCGGAGGGCACTGCTGTAGGACTGCAGGAGTGAGTGCATGCTGAAGGAGCCGCCCGCTCCTCTGACTGACCCACGCAGACTGGCACTACCCCCACCTGGCATGGCCTCTGGGAGAGGGGGAAAAGTACACACAGAGTAGGGACAGAAAGGAGAGGAGAGTGACAAAAACACATGGTGCATAATTTGGGAAGAGGTGAGGAAGAGAAGAGAGTAGACGAGAGTAAAAGAGAAGAGAGAAGAAGAGAAAAGTAGAGATGGAATAAAGACCATGAAGAGAAAGGAGAAACAGCAGAAAAAGAGATGAATTGAAAATGACAGTGAAGATAATAAAGATTGGTGAAGGGGAGAGAGAAGAGGAGAGAGTAAGAGAGAGAAAAAGAGAGAATTAGAGAGAATGAGAGAGTGAGTGCGTGAGAGAGAATGAGTGAGAGAGAGAGACAGAGAGAATGAGAAAGAGTGAGTGAGTGTGTGTTTGTGAGAGAGAGAGAGAGAGAGAGAGAGATTGTGAAAGAATGATGGAGGTGGGATGTAATGCAATGCAACAACCAGAGAAATAAAATTATGACAGCATGTTATAAAAAAGGATAAGGATATGAAACAAAGGATATGGCAGAGGATGGCCAGCAGCCATGGTCAGCGAGGAGGAAGACAGAAGAGATGGGTGGGAAGACATCAAGGAAGAGAGGGGAGAAGAAAAGAAAGGGGAAACAACAAATTAAAATCAAAGAAATCAACAGGGAAACACACGGCCTTATAGCATGCATTAAATCGAACAAAATTATGTTAATAAACTCAGGATTAATTCATAAGGAAGACCTTCAATGTTAGTACAAACAAAATCAGCGATGCCAAAAACAGGGGATCAGCAATTAAACTCTAATACAGAGTTTTCTCTGCTGTGGATAATTGTTTTAAATGATGTGCTGCTTCATGGCTGGTGATCAGAATGAGATAGCAGCAGTTCATCATCATGTGAAACTGAAAAGAAACCAAAAAATGTTTTTTTTCCAATGACAGAATATCATAGAGCAACAAAACAATAGAACAAAGCCAATGAGGTTAGTTAATTTGAAATTAGGGAATGAAAATTCCTGTAGCAATAGATGACTTGCTGCCATGTACAACACAGCGATAGATGCTGACAGCTGTAATTACACGACTGTAGTTGCATGTGTTCAATAATATAATATTATGATTGTGCTGTGTTTAGGATTTCAGGGCTTTTTCCACCATATAATGTGTATTATGACAGGGATTTTCTACAGTTCTGCTAACAGAATGAATCATATCTCATAGGCAACATCACCCAGCTCTACGAGTACTCAAAAATAAACTCATGGTCCTCAAGCCCTGATGCAGGAGTGATGTAGCCTGGCCAGCAAAATGAAGCCATTCCACTGAAGTGTTGGATGAGTGACTAAATCATTCTGACAACGTAAGCAGCTGATTGGTCAGTAAAGATGAGCCATGCTGGGGTAAATATGCCAACTGGTGAGGAGGAAAAAGGTAAGCGTGACACCCCCCCCCCCCCCACACACACACAGACACCCACACAGACAGACACACAGACACCCACACAGACACCCACACAGACACCCACACAGACACCCACACAGACACCCACACAGACACACATCCCCTTGCAGAATTCTCTTTGAATGCCCATCTCACACCATTGGGCAGGAAGTTATTAGGGCTGAAAACAAATGTGTTTAATAACAAACTAAATGAAGGCTCAGCAATGTTGTCTCTCTATGGTCAATCACACAAGACAGGACATTTCAACATCATAATCCTTCAGTACTCAAATAATTCACTATTATACAGTGGTGCAAAAAAGTATTTGGCAGCCATCGATTCTGAAAGTTGTCCCACTTAAATAGATGAGAGAGTCTGTAATATTTATCATAGGTTCACTTCAACTGTGATAGACAGAATGTAAAAATTCCAAGCAATTACATTGTATGATTTTTAAATAATTTATATTTGTATATTGGTTCAGAAAATAAGTATTTAGCACCTACAAAGAAGCAAGAATTCTGGCCCTCACAAACTTATTACTTCTTCTTTAAGAATCTCTTCTATCCTCCACTTGTTACCTGTATTAATGGCCCCTGTTTGAACTTGTTATCTATATAAAAGACACCTGTCCACACCTTCAAACAGTCAGACTCCAACCTCCACCATGGCCAAAACCAGAGAGCTGTCTAACGACACCAGGGACAAGATTGTACACCTGCACAAGACTGGGATGAACCAATCTACAATAAGCAAGCAGCATTGTGAGAAGAGATCAACTGTTGGAGCAAGTATTAGAAAATGGAATAAATACAAGATCACTGACAATCTCCCTCAACCTGATGCTCCATGCAAGATCTCACCACGTGGGGTACAAATGATCTTGAGAGTGATGAGGAAACAGCCCAGAACTACATGGGGGGAACTGGTCAATAACCTGAAGACAGCTGGGACCACAGTAACAAAGGTTACTATTAGTATTACACTACCTCGTCATGGATTAAAATCCTGCAGCACTCGAAAGGTCCATCCTGCTTAAGCCAGCACATGTCCAGGCTCGTCTAAAGTTTGCCAGAGACCATCTGGATGTCATGTGGTCAGATGAAACCAAAATGGAAGTCTTTGGTATAAACACCATTTGCTGTGTTTGGAGGGTGAAAAATGCTGAGTTGCATCCCAAGAACACCATACCAACTGTGAAGCATGGGGGTGGAAACATTATACTTTGGGGCTGCTTTTCTGTAAAGGGGACAGGACTGAACTGTATTAAGTAAAGGATGAATGGGGCATGTATTGTGAGATTTTGGGCCAAAACCTCCTTCCATCAGTGAAGGAATTGAAGATGAAACGTGGCTGGATCTTCCAGCATGACAATAATCCCCAAACACACAAATATCAGCTACAGTGTTTACAAACAGATGAAGACCTACATGAAACGCTTGACCAATCAAGGTTACACTACAAAGTATTAAGGTGAACTTTTGTCACATATTTTCTGCACCATTATACAAATAAAATCTTAAAGAATCATACAGTGTAATTTTCTGGATTTTTTTACATTCTGCCTCTCACAGTTAAAGTGCACCTGTAATAAACATAAAAGACTCTCTCATCATTTTAAGTGGGACAACTTGCAGAATCTGTGGCTGCCAAATACCTTTTGCCCCATTGTACATAAATTAATATTTGGTTTTTTTTTCCAGAAGACTTAGTAAAATGTAATTGAAAAAAAACCTGCTGTTCTTAAAAATCACTTTTATTTACATTCACATTTATTTTACACACAACAGTGCAAAGATATGAATTTTAATGTTTTGGCTGATCTACATTATTGTATTTTTGAAATATAAACACATTTTTGATGCCTGTAACATACTCAAAAAAAGCTGAGAAAAGGGAAAAATAGGAAAGAATTTATAGACTACTAAAGCAAGAAAGCATTCCATAATAGGCAGGTGAACTGGCAACGTGGTTGGGTAATTTGGACTCACAAGCAATATGCATACTACTAAGAACAAAATTTCATGGGAGAATTTTCATTCAGTCAGAGGAATATATTAGGATTTGAGAGAGACATATGGTGCCACCAGGCTGATGTCTTTTCCCAGGAAGTCACTGGTTATTTCAGCAAGATAATGCCAGATCTAATTCTTCATGTTACAGCAACATAGCTTTGTTAACTGACTGAAGTGCTAACACTCCAGAGCGGTATCCTAATTATCAGGAGTATTGTATTGAGCAAAAATGAGCAAGATTGTATTTAATATATGTTAAAAGTAAAGGTAGCGTAAATCGATGGTAAGCATGACTCTCTCCTGCCATTTTTAATGTGTTACAGGCATCAAATTCTACACTTGTTTATATTTGCAAAATAAATTTAAGCTGTTCAGTCAAAACATTAGAAATCTTCAGAAATGACATAAAAGTCAGAAATGACATATTCTTGTTTCATTGCATTGAACAAATCACACCAGCATTCCAGAAATGTAGTTGGTAGCTTGCTGAAGAAAAAGTGGAGGTTGGGTCCTGCCTGGGGTAAAAGCTTCATTTTTTGAAATATCTTACTGTACATCAGCAAAATTACTTTTAAAAAGCTGACGTGTAACACTTGTTGGGTCAATTACTCTTATGTAGAACTGTAAAATAAATTTAAAAAAAAAGATTAGAGTGTTGATGCTATAAAAATGCATTGTACATTGCACCTCAGCTTATGCCTACATTTTAGTCAGTGATAAGTACATTTAGGTGTAACTAATCTGATAAAGAAGCCTATAAGGTGGATGTATCTATTAAACTGGCAGCTCAGTGTTCTGTACAGTGTATTTTCCTTTACTTAACCTTCCACAGACATGACTGAGAATTTTGAAGTCAAAAAGATATTTCACTATTCTCAATGTTACTTCAACAAGACATTTTACTACTGCCATGCTAATTTTAAGGTCCTGATCCAAACAATGAGCTTATTAACAACTCCCACCAAAATTTGTTGTTGTGTATATGATTCCCAAATTTGACCACATTCTCAAACTGAGAAACATGACCTTAAAAAAGCCTCATATCGCTAAATTATCTCCATATGATAACATCTTCCTATACAGAAATACTCTTTTGTGCGAGATTTATATGCATAATGTACTTGCATGTACAGAGGATCAAACATTGAGTCAGTCTCTTGACAGCGATGACTGTTGTGTACATAATAACTGTGCAAATGAACACTAATAACAATTTTAATTATTGTTGATGTAGTCAGAATTACTTACATATATGAGCTGCTGTTTTAACTAATGCAATTACACTTGATAAGAATGATGAATTAAAAACTGAAGCTGATTAACACAGAACTCTAAAGCAGCGGTCCCCAACCTTTTGTGTGCCACAGATCGGTTTAATGACGGACCGGCTTTTAAGGTGTCGTAGATAAATAAACAAAATAAAATGATACGACCAATGCAAAAACGGTGGCATTTTGTAAATATAATAAACGTAAATCCACTGTGTAATTATGTAACATCCTCCTCTCTGCCCCCTAATGCTCTCTGGTCGCTATGGTAACATGTAAACCTTCCTTTCAAAATAAGATAAACTACTACAAAACAAATAGAAATTACATGAAAATATATAACTCACCATAACGCTAAATCAATGAGAGCTCTGAGTTTGTTTCTCTGCACTGGGACGGTCCTATTTGGTGTAATGGGAGACAATGACACCTGCAGTGTGTTTCTTATGCTCAGTCTACTCCGCCATTTTGTTTTGGTTTCTGTGACAATGTTCTCGGAAATGGCAACAGGGTCTTCAGTGCTGTTGTGGCAATTGGGTTTTCATGAAGTCAGGGTCATTACTTTTATGCAGAATACTGGTGAAGTTGATGTCTTAAACAAACTTAGATGCTACGAACTGAGATTGTATTAAAATTTTTTATTTTTTTTTGTTTGGCCCTGTACAAAATGCTCCACGGTCGGGTACCAGTCTGTGCCCTGTTGGTTGAGGACCCCTGCTCTATACTATATAAGCCACAGTACTATGCGTGACAGTGACTACTTTCCCATTGGTTACATTGTTGGTGCAGGCATCATTATAGCTTAACTACACAGTTATCATACACAGTATAAAGTGGGATCACTATTTTTGCTACAACAAAGAGGGATTGAGCTTAGTCTTGTTTTACAGTATTCTGAAAATCTTCATTAAAAAAATATAGTCCATGATTAGGGTTGATTATCATCTGGGAAATGGGCCCTACATCATACATCCTTTCAGAAAGAAATGAATTGAGACTATTCTGCTGCTAAAGCAATGACAGAAATTCAGCTCTGTGCTTTACTATGTCTTTTAAGAGCATTTAAAAAAAAGATAAAAGAAAAGAATCTTCACCACATGCATGAAAGCATTCAACATCAGACAAAAGGATTTGACAGTATTTATTCATGCATAGTGTGTAGTCAGGATCTCAGAGTTCTGCTCATGGTAAGAGAAGACGGTGCTACATCACAAAAGCCATGGACATGAGCCGCTCAGGACTGCAGGCGTATAGCCGGGATGAGTGTTTTTGGCATTTTTAGAGCTGAGAGGAGTGCATGAGTCAGATTTCAGACATGGTGAGCTGCTGGGCACTGAATGTGAAGAGCTGGAATGAGTGTGTTACTCAGTAGGAATCTGCCTTAAGTTGTAGTGCAGTGTAGGTGTAGGCTTTGGTGCGAGTGTGTGTGTTTTACTGTACCGGAGTCGCTGTGTGCTCCAGCATCCTGAGAGCTGATGGTCTCATTCAGGCTCTTCTCCCCACTGCTGCCCCCCCGCAAAGTTAGGGACAGCTGCCGTTTGATCTTCCTCATGCGGTCCATCAGAGGGGGCAGTGGGGGCCGAGAAGATGAGGGTGGAGGGGCAGCCACTGTTCAGTCGCCCTGTCCAAAATATACATTCACACGTATAAATCAGGAGGTTGAGATGTTACAGGTCACATAATGAGGCTTCTCTCAAAAATGTTAAAACAATTATTTATTTTTTTAGTTAATAAATGTTCTGTAAAGTTTGATGTACAAACTAATGCAAAAGTATGGGCACCCCCTGATAAATAACAAGTTATAACATGTAATTGAAAAGATGTTAACACAATCTCTCTATGACTTGAAACAAATACACAATATTTTCAGCAAATATTAATGCATAGTTACTTTTCATACCATAAATTGAAGAAAATAAATTACAACATTATTATGGCATTGTGCAAAAGTTACTAAGTACTTAGTTACTTAGTAACACCTCCTTTAGCAGATATCACAGCTTGCAAATACTTTTTAGAGCTTAATGTTTTTCAATTCTTGTACTTGATATTTTCTGCCATTCTTCTTTGCAAAAAGCTTCTAGTTCTGTAATATTCTTTGGTCGTCTTGCATGCACAGCTCTTTTAAGATCTACCCACAAATTT
>JBBIGC010000018.1:17454836-17470273 GCA_037576955.1 Lepidarchus adonis
ATCCATCCATCCATCCATCCATCCATCCATCCATCCATCCATCCATCCATCCATCCATCCATCCATTCACCCATCCAACCAGCCAGCCAGCCAGCCATTCATTTATTCATTTGTTGACACTGTATGTCATATGATTATTTTGTGTGTGTGTGTGTTTGTCCATTCCTTCGTTCCCTTTATTTGTTTGTTTGTTTATTCATTACTAAATAAGACATCGCATGGATCAATAAACCCTGGTGGTGGGGAGATGCCCTCAATCTCAGACAGCTTCATGCAGTCTGAGACGGCGGAACATGCAGGTTTAATCCACATTTGTCAGGAAACACTGGGTCCCAGAACAGAGGATGAAACCACTGTCTTCCTGGCTTGGCAGCGCTTGTGGTTTCACAGGTGTGAAGAATGACAGGAACTCCCTGGGTCTGAATAAGATGACTGACCTTTTCAGAGATGCAGACTCTCCTAACAGATGAATCATTATCGTATTTGGTTACAGATACTGTTTTGCTGTAAAAGATGAGGAACTACACAGAAAAATTGAAAATTCCCATCACAGATATAATTTCCCATCAGAAAGAGGTTAGTTTCCATTACAAGCTTAATTTCAGTGAAACCCACACGTCAGTGTCAGTCATTTTGAGGTCTGTTTGCAGTATTGACTCTGAATTAGGTGTAATAAGTTCACTGATGGACTATGGCTCTGCTGTTTCTGCTCCTGTAGGGCTAATGGTCAGCAGCAGCAGCTCAGTGCAGTGTTAAGATGTTTGTGAGTCTTTCTCTCAGCACTGCTCCACTGGGGGCTTCAGCGGCACAAGGTCCAGTGGTTAATGAGTGTCCAGGACGAGGCTGTGGTAAACCAGAGCAGCAGTGGGAAAAATTCTGGTGACAGGGCTTATAACCTTTTGCCCCCTAATTGTGAGAGCCAGGGCAACAAGCAGGAGCCTGAAGAGCCCAGAGAAATGTGGGAGGTAACCGAGGTTTCAGGCTGCATTAGCTCACAGACATGGATGGGTTGTGAGTCGCAAAATACAAATCAATTCAACACTCCTTCTTGTTGTAGAGCAGCCCGAGTCTGTTTCCACACAAAAGTGTCTTGCTGCAGCTCAGGGCTTCACGCTGGGATAGTAAATGGTGCTTGTGTTCCATAAACATCCGAAGTGCTAAATTATTCAGAATCAACTAGCTATTATTTCTGTTTGAACACACAAAAATGGGAAATCGTCACACCCTCTGTCATTACACACTGCCTTTTGTGCATTGTGTATTATTTTATGGCCACAAATGAGAAGATGTAGTTTTAACCCTTTCAGCCATGTCTGTGCAACACCTCATCACTCTGAAAAATTCAGTATAAGCTTTAATTTTAATAATAATAATAATAATTATTCTTATTCTTATTCTTATTCTTATTCTTATTCTTATTCTTATTCTTATTCTTATTCTTATTCTTATTCTTATTATTTGAATTTATATAGTGCCTTTCTCAAAAGCAAGGTCACTGTACATGACAAAATAAAAATCATTTAACTGTAAGCTTATAAAAAGGATTACAAACTTCCAATATTACACACTTCTGAGTGGGCTGATGCCTATTGAAGAGCATAAATACGACTGTGAATAATGAATAATGTTAAAGCTAAATCCCAGTATAAATGTGGAAATTTTGTTTGATTTAATATTTTATTTATTGATTGACTTGGATCTTCACATTTAAAAAAATGCTAAAAGTGAACAGCAGTGTGAAAAATGTCCACAGGAACCCAATTTGCACCTCTTTCAGCCAGACTGCACCATAACAGAGCATCGTTAGCTTCACAGATCTTTATCACAGGGCTGCCAGCTGGAAGCTGCTGTAACGAACACAAAAAGCTGGACCCCAGAGCCAAGGGGGGAAAGAATAATGCTGTCTGCTGATTCACCTTTTACTTGCTTTTCATGTCTGGATGGCTTGTGTGGCCTTTAGCGCGTGGCCTGTTTTCACCTGTAAAACATGATGGATGCACAGGTTTTTGGAGATTTGCATCATCATCCATTAAAAAACTCTTCAAAATGTTGGTTCCAGAAAGTGAAGAAGCAGTTCAGAGAAGGTCAAGCAAACGGATTCCTCAGTGTTCATGGGTTGATGCGAATATTTACTGGGGATCTGGAGATATTTTCAAAGCTGCATGCTGCATCTGACACTGCATGACCCATTGGTTTTGGAGCAA
The DNA here is from genome assembly GCA_037576955.1 of Lepidarchus adonis. Classification (NCBI taxonomy): domain Eukaryota; kingdom Metazoa; phylum Chordata; class Actinopteri; order Characiformes; family Lepidarchidae; genus Lepidarchus; species Lepidarchus adonis. Next base: position 17,457,041 of record JBBIGC010000018.1, read on the forward strand.
TAGGAAGATGGATGAGGCATCAAAAGCTGCTGGCCTTTAGCAACGTTTCTGGACTGTCTCTAGCACTCCTGGCTGAACTACTGACCCTGTTTTTGAAGAACATTCCAACTAAGTCCAGCAGATACCATAGTTTGACATTTTTTTGTTAGGTTTTGGGACTGAGATCACTCAGTATTTTTTCAGACTCCATTCTCCTGCCTGTACAGTTGCTGTGGGGTCATTCTAATACTGCCTCCCACCATGCCTCACTGTGCTGGCCAGCATGTCGATGTTTAACACTGAAAAATAATCACCCAATCATGAATTAATGTGTCATCTGGGAACAAGCACTGGTGGTCAGAAGTGAAGGTGCCATATGTAGTTAGTTTTATAAATTTCACAGTCCATTAACTGTGAGGTCTTCCATCCTGGCCTCAGAGGCCTCGTTCTAGTCCACACCACGATGGTTCCTACAGCCCTTGATTACTTCAGGTGTGTTGTGAGTTGTAGTAGATCAAAATCATTGACCAGCTGGTGGTCCAGGGAGAACTGAGCTCAATGCTTCAGCACCTTCCAACAAGAATAAATGGTTTATGTTCCTTTGTCTTCTGCATGTAAAGGTAGTTATGGATGTGCTGAGATTATATGCAAGAAAAACAATAAGCAAATGAAAAATATGAGCCACATTCATCTTTAAAGAGGCCTGTTCTTAAAAATAGGTTTGAAGTGCTGTAGGTATTTTTATAGAGTGCATTGGGAGACAAATTTTGATGGATGAGTAAGAAATATGCACTAAAGTCCAGCGTGTTCGCCCGTGGCCACATTATTGACGGCAACTGTGAGTCATATTAGAAGCCTCTGATGTGCAAATGCTTTGCGCTGTGCTTTTCTGCCTTTGAACTGTATCCGGATGTCTGGAATTTAAACGCTAGTTTCATCATGAGGTGTTCATGTAGAGGAGTCTTTCAGCTGCACTAATATAACATTTGATGTGTAGAACTCATTTGTTTATGACTTCATCTTTCACAATAAGAGGATCAGTGCAGAAGGGCCATCAGCAGTGACTGTATCATCACTTTCTGGACAAAGTCTAGTACGTCCGATCTAGGAACCTTGAAACAGAAGAACCAAGAACATTGAAAGTGAAGTGAATGAAATTATATATTTGCCAGGTAAGAACTTTAAACACATTGTAATTAGCAACCAATAGGTAAAAAACAACCCCAAAAATTTTGTCTTATGCAAAATTTTGGGCACCCCTTGATATATAACAGATTTTGGTGATTTTGTAATTGAAAATATGTTAACACGATCTTTCATGGAAGACATGGAAAAAAGACAAAATTTTCAGCAAACATTAATGCATAGTTACTTTTTATGCCATAAATTGAACATAAATAAAAATTAAAAACATTATTATTGCACTGTGCAAATGTTTGGGCACCCTTAGAGTTCCAAAGTCTCAGACTCTTTTTACAAGGTTTCAGACATTAATCAGCTTGTTCAATCTGATGCATGACAGCAGCTGTCATTAGTAAATGTCAGCTGGTACCAATTTCAAAGCTTTACAAATACTCTTCAAACCTTGTGCACACACTTGTGGACACTCAACAACCATGGGGTCCTCTAAGCAGCTGTGTAAGACTCTGAAAATGAAAGTTATTAATGCTCACAATGCAGGAGAAGGCTACAAGAAGATACCAAAGTGATGTCAGCTTGTAGTTTCCACAGTGAAAATGGTAATTAAGAGATGGCAGTTCAGGGAAACTGTGGAGGTCAAGATGAGATCTGGAAGACAAAGAAAACTCTTGGCTCTTGGAGAGAACTGCTCATATGCTGGTCCAAAAGACAAATCAAAATCTCCATTTAACTGCAAAAAACCTGCAGGAAGACTTAGCAAACTCATGAGTGGTGATGCACAATTCCACAAGACCTTCATGAAAGAGTCAGCAGAAGAAAACCTTACATGCATCCACATCATGAATTTCAACGTCAGAAATATGCAACAGAACATCTACAGAAGCCTGATGTGTTTTGGAAACAAGTGTTCTGGACTGATGAAGTTAAAATAGAATTCTTTGGCCAAAATCAGTAAAGGCATGTTTGGAGAAAAAAGGAGCAGCATTTCATGAAAAGGACATCTTGCCAATTATTAAGCATGGAGGTTGATCTATCATGTTTTGGGGTTGTGTTGCAGGCAGTGGTACAGGAAACATTGCACGGGTGGCGGGAAGAATGGATTCCACTAATATCATTAAAAATTTGTGGGTAGATCTTTAAAGAGCTGTGCATGCAAGTCGACCAAAGAATATTACAGAACTAGAAGCTTTTAGAAAGGGAGAATGGGAGAAAATGCCAAGTACATGAATTAAAAGAATTTTAGCTGAATATAAAAAGTGTTTAAAAGCTGTGATATCTGCCAGAGGAGGTGTTACTAAGTACTGATTATGTAGGGTGCCCAAACTTTTGCACAGTGCGATAATAATGTTTTAATTTTTTATTTTTGTTTAATTTATGCCATAAAAAGTAACTATGTATTAAGGTTTGCTGAAAATATTGTTTTTTTCATGTCCTAGAGAGACTGTGTTAACATATTTTCAATTACAAAATCAACAAAACCTGTTATTTATCAAAGGCTGCCCAAACTTTTGCAAAAGTCTATTTTGCAAGCCTGTACTCTAATGGAATATCATATCCAAGAGTCAAACATATGAACTTTATTATTCACTTAATAGTTTAAACAGTGTGTACTATGAGGAATGCCTTAAATATGGCTGTGCATAATTATGAATTATTAGGCAGATTTGTGCTGCAGGAAAAAGCAGACGTAACTGAAGATGAAAAGACAAAAGTAGGTAACTGGCTTTCACAGGGCTTCTAAACTATTGATATTGCAAAGGAGTTGAGCTGTGATCACTGCACAGTCAAAATATTTGTAGACATGAGACCACAGAGATGCAAAAAGCATGTTATGAAGAAATTGAGCATATTAACTACTACATTTACATTTAAAATCATTACATTTATATATAGACATAAATACACACAGAGGTGGACAGTAACAAAGTACATTTACTAGAGTACTGTACTTAAGTACAGTTTTTGAGTATTCGCACTTTACTTAGTAGTCTTTTTTTGGGAAACTTTTAACTTTCACTTCATTACATTTGAAAGACAAAACCAAACTTTTTACTTACTTTAGAGAATGAGTTGATCACCTTTCAAAATAAACTGTACCGTGCACGTGAGACATGCATAATAAAGGAGTGAAATGCGAGCCCCCGAATACACTACAGTACAGTAAGTGTGGGGTAGATTGCATATCATTTAAAAAGGGTGTTAGCCTATCATCCATCCCCACTGTGGCATTTGGCAGTTGACTGACATATGATACAGCCAATCTGAGAACACTTGTAACAAGCGTCACTGCACATACTCAGTCAATCACACGAGATGCTGTAAAACTCCAGCTAATAAATCACCAAGTTAGTGGCTTCCAATTTATTTCTCTTAAGAAAGAAATGAGTGAGGGAAACACTGACTACCCACCAAAAAGCTAACAGCTAAGAAAGAGAAAGGTAAGGAACTATGCCCAGACTATGCAATTACATTAAGTTTGGCCAAATTTATATATATAATATATATAATTTTTATAGTTAATAGATCTTTTTTCCTTTTTCCTTTTAAAAGTAGTTCACAAGTTTTACTTTTGTACTTTTTTACTGTTTTTTGGAAGCAAGTACTTCAGTACTTTCACTTAAGTAAAATTTGACTGTGTGACTTTAACGTGTATTGAAGTAACATTTGACTAGTGGTATCTGTACTTTCACTTAAGTACTGAAGTTGGGTACTTAGTCCGCCTCTGTATATATATGCAATAAGGAATAAACCTCAAAGCTTTACAAAGTTACAAAAACAAAAACACCGTGGACCTCCTCATTAATGCCCCCACAGGTAGAAACAGCATCACTGTCTGGGCTGCAGGTTGGCAGTCAACAGAAGAGAAATATACTATTCCAAATATAATATTCCAGATATATTCCTTCTACTGAAACATTTTTATTTTATTTTTTATTTAATTCTGTATGTCCTATGTTTCTAAATATTTATCTTACCTTTAGGAATAATTAAAGTCTTATCAGATAGAAAACAGTGGTTAAAACAATGTTGATCATATAGCTGCCAAATCACACTGGGGCTCTTTTATTGGAGATGAGACATATTGATGTACAAATTTCATATTCAGTTTTTTTTATTTGAATGCCCAGAGATATCTGATGTTGCCTGTTGCATTGGCCATTCATTCAGCACTAGAAAATCATTCATGTTAAGCATTGATCCAGCATTGATTCAGCAGCACTCACGGGTGGTTAGATATAGGTTGGTTTGGTACTGATTGTGCTTTAATGTTGAAACAGTATAAACTCCATGATTTTCCTGTGTTGGTACAGAACTGAACGCTGATTATGTTTCCAAAGTAAAACATGCCTTGCTCTAGCAGACACTTTCATCCAAACAGTGGCAGACAGTCGTCTGTATGCAAAGTGGTTAAGAATCACATGGACTATGGATACTATTCAGGCTGCCCAAGTTTACAGGAAGTCCTGGAGTAAGTTTTCAGGTGCTGCCCTTCTCTCCCACGGCTACTTCTTCTGAAATGCAGTGCTTGGTTGATGCCTGAACATTAAAATATTTTATTGTCCATTGGACAAGTCTCTCTGGATGTTTTTTAGTGCTATTTTCCACCTGTATTATCCACCTAGTTTCTGCCCATATTACCCACCTCTATTCCTCCCATATTATCCACCTATTTTCCAGCACCAGACTCTACATAGGTCACAATGCATTGCTCCTCATGAAACACGCCAAATCCCACAACAACATGGAAGCGCAACATAGCACACATACAGCTAACACCAGTCTCTCTCATCACATTACTGTAAAGCCCTTAGTAGGTGTTCAACTGCGTTCTAGTACTGTATATGTGCTGCCAACTGCCTCTTGCCACTATTCCCAGAAAGCAACTCTTTCCACCCATTTTCCCAATCGTATTACCCACCTATTTTACACCTGTATTATCTGCCTATTGTCAGTCTGTATTACTCCCCTTTCACCGTATTACTCACCTATTTTTGCCTGTATTATTCACCTATTTTTGCCTGTATTATCCACCTATTTTTGCCTGTATTATCCGCCTATTTTTGCGTGTATTATTCACCTATTTTCTACTTGTATTAACCCACCTTTTTTCCCACAACAGACACTACATAGTACACAATGCATTGCTCCTCATGAAACACACCAAATCCCACAACAATATGGAAGCGCAACATATCACACATACAGCTAACACCAGTCGCTTTCATCATATTACCGTAAAGCACTTAGTAGGCGTTCAGCTGTGTTCAACTACTGTATATGTGCTGCCAATGGCCTCTTTCAGAAACACCTCTTTCCACCTCTTTTCTGCCCGACCAATTTCCAGACACTAGATAGTCCACAATGCATTGCTCCCCATGAACCACACCGAATCCCACAACAACCTAGAGCACGTAATACTTTTTTTAAGGAGCTAGCGACGTAACCACAAATTGTTGTATGTCGAGTGCAATGTACCTAAAGGACCCCTTACATAATTTGTTGACTGAACTGCATCACTGTCCATTAGCTTATTATTAAAAGCAAATTTCAAGACTTTGGCTACCCCAGACTATAATCCTATCATTGATTATAGTTAACCAGATTCCACCAGTTATTTTGTTAACAATTTTTTCATTTATAGATAAGCTATAGAGAATAAACGATGGCCCATAGTTCTGTATTCATCCATATTGTGAGCATATGAGTGTGATAAGAACCTCATGCTGGTGGAACAAAAACCTCTAGTGCTGCAGTATTTACTGCTTTTGTACAACGGACGTATTGTAATGCAGTCAATATGTGGCCTATTATAAGCCACAGTCGCAACAACAAGAAAAGTGCCTCCGTGCATTATTGAAACCTTCCATTATGTTCAGCGGCCTCAAGTGATGTTCCATCAGCATGAAAATCATATTTACGAGGTTGCACCAGAGCCTCACGTCTCCTCACATTACCGTATCATTTGGTGCCTGTGCCAGTATACAAAGAGAGAATTCAATTAGGCCTCGGCGAGTGATGAAACCTCTTTCAAACCAATTAGCCTTCCAATATTAAATATGACTTTTTATTCAAGGAGAAGGATGACAGCTTGTTGCAGCACGCATAATCGTCAACACATCCATATACTGCATGCAGACACATTGTATAGCTCCCAAATCCCACTTGGGCTCTCGTATTGCAGATGAGAATATGGGAGACATATTACTTGACAAATTTTATATTCAGTTTTTCAATTTGATTGCTATCAGAAGAGTGGTGATTTAAAGAGATGTGAGAGCTTGGGCCCTTCTGGCCGGCACAGCCACGAACCCCAAGGAAAGGGAAAATGTGATAAAATGGGCCAGATTTGGTTTTGCTGACAAATTCAATATGCACTGCCTACTGTAAGTGCTATCAAAAAGCAACGTGTGCAAAAGAGCAGTGGCTTTGGAGCCCTGTCTGAGCTTTCAGAGAGACCAACGGCACATATGCTGAAACAAATCCACCCTGCAGTGGCATGAATACATCAAAAAGGTTGTTTTTCCACCTCAGTCCTGGACAATTGGTCTTCACTTTTTTATTTAGTAAGTTGAGTGGATGGGTAGCTTCGCTAATGATGTAAGGGCATAATTTCATCATCTACAAAGATTCATCTATGTTTAGCATATGTCACCAAAAGTGCAACTTTCTAAAGCAATCCTCTCTGTATTAATAATCTGATCAATCTGATCCATTTTTTGAATGCACATTGGTTGATTGGATTAAGAAAAGGGTTTACACTACATTTGAAATGCTAATATATGAAAATGCTTGGATTTGCAGACATTTTCAAGTGAAATTTATTTGTGGAGTGCAGACATTGTCACAAAGCAGCTTTACAGAAATCTGAGTCCAAGTCTCCAGTCGGTAAGCTAGAGGCGACAGTGGAAGGAAAAACTCCCTCAGAGCAGTAGGGATAACCTTGAATGAAAAGCAAAACATTAACATAAGAAGTTGGATGGATTTCAAGGAAAGACTTAGGAACATGTATCAATTGTATAATAATAATGAATAGTGGAAGAGAGTCACCTATTGTTAATATCAGACCCAAGAGTTTTGGTTAACCGGAGGAAAACAATGTTTATATTAGAAGTTTATCAGTGGGTGAGTGGATAGGGGCGGGGGATGGGAAGGGAGGACCCTCCTATTTAATCAGTATAGTTACCAGAGGCAGACAAGGTACCTAATATCATTACTTAAGTGAAAGTACAGATATCACTAGTCAAATGTTACTCCAATACAAGTTAAAGTTATACAGTCAAATTGTATGAAAGTGAAAGTACTAAAGTAAAAGATTTGTTGCAGGAGTGCCCACACTACGCTACTTTTAAAATGACCAAGTCAAAAGGATCTACCAACAATAAAATGGGTGGGAATCGCAGGGTATCTCACGATACGACACACAATATGTGACCCACGATAACGCTAATATCGTGACACTGTGTTTTGGCGATAATCGCTATATCGCACGACAATGACATAGCGATATAACGAAAATGTTATTAAATGTTATTAAATTATATAAGCAACAACAATGTTATTGTCACCTTTTCCATATTTGCTTTGCGACCACAATCGGATGTGCAGAGAAACCACTACTTCAGCTTCAGGGCTTTATTTCTGTTCCCTTTTGTCAATTGGCAATTTGCTCTAGCATCAAGCTAACAGCTGAACTCACATAAAGCAACTCTTTCCACCCGGTTTCTCGCATCAAACACTGCATAGTGGAATGAACACTACACAGTGCATTGTTTCCGCTACAGCAATAGTTTTAACCGCCTATACTTGGACAAATTATGGAGCGGTACGCTTCTTCTCTGATCTAAATTATTGTTGGGTACAGTTCAGCAAACGCTAGATCTTGGCAGGGACGTGCGATTCTGCACACGTTGACGGTTCTCTGGTATCATCATTTAATCACTATGAAAGAAGTGCAGGAAAGATGCACAGAGATACGGCCATTACAAAATAATCCACTCTGTCTTCCATCAATGTTCTAAAAGCCAAACTCAGACTTTGGATTTAAATGTGGCTGGGGCATCTCAGCCAAGCTTTTTTTGCATCTACCGGTTGCAAAGTTCACCTTCAGCTTTCATTTAATCGAGCAGCACCACCGAAATAAACCGAATGTTTATTCATTTAAATATCGATATCGTTCTTGGCATATTGATTATTGTATTGTGTGAAGAAGGACGACGATGTGTATATATAGGCCATTACCTAACTTCATGGAACTGCATGGTCTGGACATAGTTCCTTACCTTTCTCTTTCTTAGCTTTTTTGTGGGTAGTCAGTGTTTTATTTTTTAATGAACAGTCTGATTTTGGATTCATACTTGGTCCATTTTTAGACCCTTTCTTTAGGACAAATAAATTGGAAGCCACTAGCTAGGTGATTTATTAGCTGGAGTTTCAGAGTAGCTCGCACGATTGACCGAACATGTGTGGTGACTCAGACTGAGGTCTCAGATTGGCTGTACTATATGTCAAACGCCAGAGTGGGGATGGATCATAGGCTAACTTTTTTTTAATGATATGCAATCTACCCCACATTTACTGTATTGTAATTTATTCAGTGGCTTGTTTTTTACATTGCACCGTTTCACATGTGGGGTACAGTTTATTTTGAAAGGCAGGGCTCTGCGATCAGCTTTTTAAAAAAGTTACTCTGAAAGTAACAAGTAACAAGAACTTTCACACAAATGTAGTTAAGTAAAAAGTATGGTTTTGTCTGTCAAATGTAGTGAAGTGAGAGTCAGAAGTGAAAATAGACTACTCAAGTGAATTATGGATACTCAAAAACTGTAAGGTGGTCCCACTGTCTAGTGTGCTTGACTCATTCACCCTGTCTAGAATGATCAATTGCTTCACACTGTATAGAATGTTCTCCCCATTCACACTTTCTAGAATGTTCCCCCTATTTACAATTTCTAGAATGTTCTCCCCATTCACAGTTTCTGGAATGTTCTTGCCATTCATACTTTCTAGAATGTTCACCCTATGCACTGTGTAGAACAGGGGTTGGCAATCTTGGTCATAGAGGGCCGGTGTCCTGCACATTTTGACAGTTCCCCTCCTCAAAGACACAGGTGTGTCTAAGCAGGAAGATCACCAATCTGTGCTGGACCTTGGTCTAGAATGTTCTTCTTATGCACTGTCTAGAATGTTCTCCTCAGTAACACTTTCTAGAATGGTCAAACCTTTTATGCAGTCGAGAATGTTTTACCTATTCACACTATCTAGGATGCTCTCCCCATGCACACTTTCTAGAATGTTCTCTACATGAACATTATCTAGAATGTTCTCTCCATTCCGTGTCTACAAGATCCTCCCCATTTACACTGCATAGAGTGTTCTCCATATCCACACCATCTAAAATGTTCTCCACATTCATACTGCCTAGAATGTTCTGCCCATTCCCACTGATTAAACTGTTCTCCCCATTCAGACTGTATACCTCTTTCTGTCCATCCATAGCTCTCTTAACTGTTGGACTCTTTCTTCTTCCACAACTTTTCTCTCTGCTTCTGTCTCTTTTACTCACTCTTCTCTCAGACTCTCTTACACTCTGTAGACACTCTGTCTCTTTCCTGACCTCCAGACCTTAGTGAAAACAGTCGTTCTGCAGCTGGTCATGCCATCAGTATGAATCAGACCAGTTCCTTTCGCCAGTGCATCAGCTTGTGCTCCCCGAGGCTCCACCATCTGCCATTCCATAATATTCTCCATTCACTCCCTTTGACCCGCTGATAGTGGTCGGCTAGCAAATGGGGCCCAGCAAGCTGCGGTCTGTAGAACATATTGCGTCATCCAGTTTTAGGGGTCACCTCAATATCAACATGCACTTTCAAGCTTTGTGTACTGTGACTATGTGTGTAGAGCTTTCCTGCTTTCTTATCTTGTGAATAATACAGACTCAAGGCTCATCTGAACCCTTGGAGAGATTGGCATAACGGCATGATCAAGCAATGTTTTGTAGATCATCATAATTTTTTTTCTTTTTTTCTGAATATACTTTTATTTTCCTACAAGCACTGTTTCATCACCAAAATATTTTAGACATGGACAACTTCTCACCAGATGTTGGTAACAACTCATAAAATCCACACATTTAATACTTTGTACAAAAGCTTTTGTTTGTGATGAAGCTCCAAGTCGCCTCCTGTGTGGAGAAACTAGTTGTATACGTTGCTCAGGTGTAATTTTGGTTCATTCTTCCACACAAACAATCTATAAATCCTGAAGGTTCCGTGGTCTCCTTCTATGAACTCTGAGCTTCAGTTCTTTCCATAGATTTTCTATAGGATTCAGGTCAGGTGATTGGCTGGACCATTTTAGCAGCTTTATTTTTTATTTCTGAGTTTCCTTGGCTGTGTGTTTGGGATCATTGTTTTGCTGAAACATCCACTATCATTTTATCTTCATCCTGATAGACAGCAGGAGATTTTGATTAATAATTTCTCTGTACATTTTTCCATTCATCGATCCTTTAATTATCTCAAGCGTGCCAGTGCTGTACACTATGTTTTTGTGGTAACTTAAACTTATTATAGAATCCAAAGAGTTACATTTTAGTCTCATCTGACCAGACAGTATTCTCCCTGTATTTCACAGGCTTGTCTACATGTTGGTCAGCAAACTTTAAATGCACTTCACCATGCTTTGTCTTCAGCAATGGCGTCTTGCATGGTGAGTGTGCAAACAGGCCATGGTGTTTGAGTGCATTACTTATTGTTTTCTTTGAAACAACTGTACCTGGTAGTTCCAGGTCTTTCTAAAGCTCTTCACAAGTGGTCCTTGGCTCTTGGACAACTCTTCTGATAATTCTTTTCACTCCTCTGTCTGAAATCTTGCAGGAAGCAGCTAGTCATGGTCAGTTTATGGTGAAATTATGTTCTTTCTACTTCTGGATTATGGTCCCAATAGTGCTTCCTGGAACCTTCAGTTATTTCTAATTTGTTCTGTAACCAATGCCATCAGTATGTTTTGTTACAATAAGGTTGTGAAGGTCTTGAGAGAGCTTTGGTTTTACCCATCACTATATTATTTTTGGCCTTTTTATAAGCCATCAATTGGGGCTGAATCAGCTGATGAGTAGCAGGATTGCTTTTTAATTACTGATAGATTTCAGCTGAGTCAGCATGACTTTTCATGACTTTTTTCATGATTTCTTTACATGTGTAGGTTGGATGGGTTGTTGCCGACATTTGGTGAGAATTTCATGCCAATAGATATGTAAATGAAAAAAATATGTAAATTAACTTGAAAAATTGGTGACAGTTTCCATTTTATTTACATTTTATATTGGCAGATCTAAAGGCTAAAATCTACACATCCTGGGAAATTGGACTTTTTTAGGATAAACTGTAGTACTATAAAATGTATCAAAAACAGGCATTTAAGATGTTCATGCCAAAAAATGGAGAGAATAACTTCTTAAACCAGGGCTGTATGCAAACATTTTAGCAGGTAGCACTTGAGAGAGTAACTACTGTACAGTAGCACAAATTAAAATACTGAAACACTGAGATAAACAACATTATGAAACTTCTAAATATACTAATCTTTATATAAAAAAACTTTTAAAAATAATTTTACATTTGAAACACAAAAGTAGTAACTGAAAGGTTTGGATTTTAAAAAATGTACAAGTGAATTCTCCCAATAAGTTTATCCAAAGTGAATGTTATTAATAAGCATGTAGTCTGTTTGTGTGTCATTGAAAGAGAGGAAACTAATAAATTAATGTAAAAAATAATTTCAATAAAAAGGGCATAGACTGAAGACATTGAGTTATTAAGATTCAGCTCATATTCTAGATGTAGATTTGTTTTTTCAAATAATAGATTTGTACTCTGTATTTGTTGAAGCTGGATACGTATTTATTGTTTTATTCATGTTCTCAGGGTTCCTGGGGTAGTGGATGAACTCTTGCTGTATAAACCTGACCACACCATGACACCTCCCTCCCCGTCGTTGATACTGCATCATCAAGAGCATGCTGCTGCCTGCCTGCTCAGCTGCAGCAGTTGGCTATATCCCACATGGCTCCTGTGGATGCTGTGGGTGGGGTTGAGTCCAGCTTGGGCTCATCAGCACTCACACCCGCACTCCATCAAAATCCCTGGGGACATCACACTGGGTGGTCTGTTTCCTGTCCATGCCAAGGGACCTTCAGGCCTGCCCTGTGGAGAGATTAAGAAGGAGAAGGGCATCCACCGCATGGAGGCCATGCTGTACGCCTTGGACCAGATCAACAGTGACCCGGACCTCCTGCCAAACATCACCCTGGGCGCTCGCATCCTGGACACATGCTCAAGGGACACATATGCCCTGGAGCAGTCACTAACCTTTGTCCAGGCCCTCATCCAGAAGGACACATCCGACATCCGCTGCTCCAACGGCGAGCAGCCAATCATTCGCAAGCCAGAGCGCGTGGTGGGCGTCATCGGGGCTTCGGCCAGCTCTGTGTCTATCATGGTGGCCAATGTGCTGCGGCTGTTTGAGGTGAGAACGGCGTGCATCTTTGTTTATATATGCTTATATAAGTTTATGTACACTGACAAGCGGAACTGAGTCAGTGACACTATACATCACATCAGGCTCAATGAAGATAAACCTTCTCTGTGTAGCTTGTATTAACTGCTAACAATATACACTGTTAAAGCAAGTTGTTTACACCATGCCCTTAACCTTATTCATTTACTAATATACAAATGTTCACTTTGTTCATAAACTATCTGGTTAACGATTCATTATCAACAGTGTTTGGTAGAACCAGATTAAAGGTTAGGTTTAGGTTTAAGGTTAATGTTAATCATATGACCCATAAACTTATTATAACTTAATTTAACTTCAGTTATTAATCTTAAAACTCTATATTAAATAAATATTATAAATGCCTGAGTAAATATTTTGAAACTACACTTTAAAAAAGAGGTACACTACAGGTCAAAAGTTTTGTAACACCCATTTTTCCTAGTATTATAAGCAATTATAGGTTTTAATGTTCTTCATCTTACACAGACACACACACACACACACACACACACACACACACACACACACACACACACACACACACACACACACACA
>JBBIGC010000018.1:17470373-17488935 GCA_037576955.1 Lepidarchus adonis
CACACACACACACACACACACACACACACACACACACACACACACACACACACACACACACACACACAAATATATATATAGCATACATTTTTCACCATGTAGAAATTACACTTTTTATACTAGCCCCTCTTCATTTCAGTGCACCATTATGTTTGGGACAAAGTAATGGTAGCTATATTAAAGTAGTCGAGTACTTTGTTGCATATCTCTTGCAAGCAATGACTGATTGAAGTCATCAGCAGGTGCTGATTATGCGTCTTTAGTGATGCTCTGCCGTCACTCTGATATGGATTATTCTTGTTCTCATTTGTCCAAAACACCTTTTTTCCAGAATTCCAGAAATCTTTTTTTGCAATCGTTTCGGTCTTACAGTGTAGCCTCTGTATTTCTGTTGATGAAACAGTGTGCATGCTGGAGCAAATCTGACCATCCACACAGAATTTAAGGGCTAGTGTTTGTTCACCTACATGTTCAGATGGCGTCAAAAAATTGTAAAATGTCATGTTCCTTGGTGTCAATCTCTGCCAAAATCTTGGTGAGCGCAAAGAAAAAGCCTACATTGCATTTACATGTTGTTAATCTACCATTCTGGAGGACTGAGTATATCCCATGAGGGCATACGCTGTGAAGTCAGAGGCTGAAACCACTAGCAGCAGTGAGGTTTTCTCTGTCTCGCTGTCACAGGTAGAAACCCAACATTACGGTTTGGGCAGCAGTTTTGAGCACCCATGTGAACAAGGCCTTAATGATATTCTAGACAGTTTATTTAGGTAAGCCTATCATCTTCATAATAACATCCTTGACTTTCATTGGCTCAGCTTTTTTCCTTGTGTTCTACAATGGCAACCACATACTTCCAATGGTAGAAGCAAGTCTGGGTACGGTGGTGTGAAAAAGTGTTTGCCCCCTTCCTGATTTCTTATTTTTGTCACACTTAAATGTTTCAGATCATCAAACAAATTGAAATTTTTGTTAAAGACAACACAAGTAAACACAAAATGCAGAATTTTATTATTAAGTGAGAAAAAAATCCAAACCTAAATGGTCCTGTGTGACAAAGTGATTGCCCCCATGTTAAAGCATTATTTAACAGTGGATCATCACACCTGAGTTCAATATCTCTAGCCACAACCAGGCCTGATTACTGCCACACCTGTTCTTAATTAAGAAATCCCTTAAATAAGAGCTGCCTGACAAAGTGAAGTCGACCAAAAGATCCTCAAAAGCAAGACATTATGCTGAGATCCAAAGAAATTCAGGAACAAATGAGAAAAAAAGTAAATGAGATCTATCAGTCTGGAAAAGGTTATAAAGCCGTTTTTAAAGTTTTAGGATTCCAGTGAACCACAGTGATAGTCGATATCCACAAATGGCAAAAACATGGAACAGTGGTGAACCTTCCCAGGAGGAAATTACCCCAAGACTGCAACAATGACTCATCCCAGAGATCAGAAAAGACCCCACAACATCATCCAAAGAACTTCAGGCCTCACTTGCCTCAGTAAAGGTCAGTGTTCATGACTCCACCATAAGAAAGAGACTGAGCAAAAATGGTCTGCATGGCAGATGCCAAGTCGAAAACCACTGAGCCAAAAGAATATTAAAGCTCATCTCAATTTTGCCAGAAAACATTTTGATGATTCCCAAGACTTTTGGGAAAATACTCTGTGGACTGGCGAGACAAAAGTTGAACTTTTTGTAAGGCGTGTGTCCCATGACATCTGATTAAGAAGCAACACAACATTTCAGAAAAAGAAGATCATACCAACAGTAAAATATGGTGGTGGTAGTGTGATGGTCTGGGGCTGTTTTACAAACACGTTTTCACACCACTGTATCTTATTCCTGCACTAGTGAAGCAATGAAACACCTTAGTAATAACAAACACCTGTGAAGCCAACTGTCCCAAACTTTATGGTGTCCTGAAATGAGAGGGGCTATGTACAAAAATTATTGTCATTTCTACATAGTGAAAGTAACATTTATGCAAATAGCTTTTAATTAAAGTCTGGAATAGGCTCTTCTTTAATCACATCTGAATTGTTTGATATAAAGTTTTACACTGAGGATCAGGGGGGTAAATTGTCTTTGACAAGAGCATTATGGAGGGCACTTCAGTTACAATAAATCAAATCAATTATAAATAAAAAGGTTTGGTCAACAAACATTTTATGATTATGTCGATTTCAAAGATAAAATAATAATAAAAACAATCCATACAGATGCCCCACCTTCTGCTTATGATTTACAAACCCCTCTGACTGAACAAAGGACAGGCTGGAACACATTGTTCCTACACCCTCTGATGTGTTATTAGCACAATACTGTAATGAAGATAGTACTACTGTAAATTACTGTCAGTTTATCATGTTTATATAGTTGTTAGCAATAAATAGCTAATCAGGTAGGGCGGCATGGTGGTGCAGTAGTTAGCACTGGCTCTTCACTACAAGAAGGTCCTGGGTTTGATCCCTAGGTCGGCCACAGGTGCCTTTCTGTGTGAAGTTTTGAATCTTTCCCCATGTTCATGTGGGTTTTCTCCAGGTGCTACATTTTCCTTACACTGTTCAAAGGCTTGCAATTTAGCTTGACTGGCTACTCTAAATTGCCCATTACTGTGTGGGTGATTGTCTGTCTCTGTGCTACCTTGTGATTGGCTGGCCTCCTGTCTCACACACATAGTCAGCTGGGATTGGCTCTGCTCTAACTAAATATGCGGTTTGGAAATTAGAAAAACCTGTTCTCTTATAAAACAGATAACGGTTAATAATTCACAGCAACCTTTTTATGTAATTTTACATAACATATATATATATAATAATGATTAGCGTAATAACTTAACGCCCAAGAACTGTATTCAGGTTTGATGGTGCAAGTATCTAAGGGTTTGTTCTAGTGGAGCACAGTTTGAAGGAGTAGTTATACTGAATAGCTGACCAGCTTGCACACAGCAACACAACAGTCAGCTACACAAATATCTATGAATGCATATACTTCCAAACATAATCATTTATAGGCATTAGTTTAATTATTAGTATTGAATTAAAACAAAAAAATTGCTTGAGGATCTGGTAGGGGCTAGCAGTTTAAAAGCTGACCATTTATATATAAAAATTACACACAGTATTACTGTATGTACACATGTGAATGAATTTGTCTTCATTCAAAGCACTACTTGTTCAGTATAGAATCATTCCTGTCAGCTCAATAATACATGAGGATTAATCCATTAGTTGTCTTCCTTGTATCAAAATTGTATAGATGTCGAGAGTACTGGAGAATGGTTTCCTACCACTCCTGGGTATCATTGTGCAGAATTTTACAGAATTACAGAAATGCTTTGTATTTGCACAAATAGTAATGCATATACAATCCCAATTTCCCAAAAAGTTGGGACCATGTGTAAAATGTCATTAAAAACAGAATGTACTGATTTGCATTTACAAATCCTGTATTTTATTTACAAAAGAACATAGAAAACATATTAAATGTTTAAGTAAATATATTTAAGTAAATATAACACTTTAAAGAAAGAAAATTGTGATTTTTAATTGGAGGCAGTAACACATCTAAAAAAATTATTTTAACAACATAATGTCTGAGGGGTCAAGTTGCTGGACTTTTGGGAGAGGATTGTTTCTCATTTTTGTCTGAGATTCTAGCTGCTCAACAGTCCTATGTTTTCTTTGTTATTATTTTTTGCGATGCAATATGTGGTTTAGCAGTAAGTAAGGTCCAGAGAAGATGGCGGCATTACTGGATCATGTTTACATATGGCTTCTTCTTGCATGATAGTGCTTTAATCTGCAGTTGTGAATGGCACTGCAAACTGTATTCCCAGGCAGTGCTTTCTAGGCGTGTTTCTGAGCTCATGCAGTGACTTCCATGGCAGAATTCTGCTTTTAATGCAGTACTGTCTAATATTCTCCAGATTCTCTGAATCTTTTGATAATAATATGTACTGTCAGTGATTAGATATTCAGGCTTTGCAATTTTACATTGAAGATCAATGTGTAGATGTAGTTTTTGTAGATTGGTGTGGACTTCTGTGCATCTTTATTTCTGAGAGACTCTCTAAGACTCTCTTTTTATACCCAGTCATGTTACTGACCTTTTGCCAGTCATCTGAATTAGTTGCAAAATGTTCCTCCAGCTGTTTCTTTGTATTGCCACTTAATATTCCAGCCTGTTTCAAGATGTGTCCAACTCAAATTGAGGTAATATTTTTATGTAATAATACTACGTCTCACTAAAACATCTAAAACCCAGAACAGTGCTGCTAAGATACTGACGAGAGTATGAAAATTCAACCACATCGCTCCCATTCTCAAAACCCTTCACTAGCTCCCTGTCTCATGCCGTATTGAATACAGTGTCTCACTCCTTAACCACCAATGTGTTTTTGAAATTGCTTCCACTTACCGCAAGGATCTCCTCATTCCTCAGACATCTTCATGTTCTCTGTGTTCCTTGAACACGGTTTGCGAGTGTCGAGTTCTTCAAGGAGAGATTCACCAAATAAATTTTCAACAGTTTATTAAAGACAAAGAGAAAAGTTACACAATACAAAAAGTTTTGTGGAAAGCTGAATTGTTTGTATATAATTGGTGTCTGAGTACACTAGAAAAACTGTTCTATGATCGTTCTACATTGGGTCATAGTGACCTGTAATCCAAGCCCCTGGCAGACCTCCTCAGCCAAGTGTACCCACACAGCCCTACAAATCAGCTTTGGAGCCATGTTTGGCCCACTGGCCTGCTGTCCGCTATGGTTGCGACGCTGGGTTCCAGTGGCCCAGAGCCTCAGTTAATTTACAATGCGGAATTAGTCAGGGTAACTAATCACGTTCAAGCCTTCTGCCTTTCCCTGCTCCCTGCGGCTCCGGCTATCTGTTTTTTGTCTCGTTGGTGACAAAAGATGGAGTAGGAGGCACAGAGGGCAAATGCATAGCTTTTTTTCATGAAACTTTATTTCTGACTTGATGATTTTGTTTATAGTCCACAATGCTAGGTGCTAGCATCCAGCAATGCAATACAAGCAGCTTTGAGTGTGACACAAGAAGGTCAATTAAATATTCGATCTGGTATTACAAACTACACATTGGCAGGCATCAGAAAACACCTCAGTGCAAACTACCCACCATTTGATCTACATATCAAAAATAGCCGACACACTCCAGACAGTGCCAGTGCTGAAGTATGTTAATGTTTAACCTGATAGTTCTTGTAAAACTACAAAAGCAGCCTACATATTTCATTTAAAAGGCTTACACTTTTCACCACTGTTTCATCATTTTGCTCAAAACACAGTCTTTAGTCTCGTCTTCCATGCTTTAACAAAGCTTTAGTCAGCCTGACACGCTGTCTTACTACTGAGATGATAATAGAAGTGCAAAACCACGCTTTTTCTCAGATTTCAACATATGTCGAACAAAGATTTAACATTTCAAACAGCGAGTAAGTGTTCCATATGTATGAGCAGACTGAATTTGTTCATCTGAGTCAGAGTGTCCTATATGTTGTTTTATAATGATGCCAATTGTACCGTTATTTGCTAGATTGAGCTAAAATTGGACGTACAATAGAGAGTACAGTCATGTATTTAAAGATGATTTTGTTCAGTATTAATCTACAAGCCTGCAGTGAACAGACATGCTTGCCAAGTTTGGCCTTCGGCTAGTGAAAGAACTGTGATCTCATGCATGACCAGAACCAGGTTCCCTCTCCTTTCAATAAAAACCCACAAGTGCACATTATTTCTTGGAAAGAAAAGAATCCTTGAGGTAAACAAGTGTTAGTCATTTAGCCTAGCTCAATGACAGTCTTAAAAAAACCCTTCCTGGCAGCCATGTTTGGCCTCCATGCTGTGCAGCAGCTTGGGGCCCATCGTTAGCTTCCAGAAAGCAGAGGAGGTGCAGAATCTCTGTGACAAATTCGTCCATTTGCACTCTACTGTAAGCTCATTGAGGAGGCTATCTCTGCCCGGGCTTCCACCACAGTCAAAATCCCATCCTACATGGATCTTATGTAAGTGCTGGAGTTAGAAGGAAGGAGCTGTTTCAGGAAGAAAGAAAGAGAACATATACAGCTTTTCTCCCCACATCCTGACCCCTCCCCCCAATTCCCTGACCATCACCCCCACTACTCGTTTGGAGAAAAGAGGGAAATTGATTTTATGAGAGGCGACTGAGTGACAGACTAATAGAGCTTTTTTTCCCTTGACTGCTGTAATGGAAAATGATGCCAGCATCAGACTGGCTGTGTACATCGTTCACAGAGCTGGAGCTGCTCATTTTCAGATGCCTCAGTTTAAGCTCCATGCCAGTCCTCCTTCCATTGGCACACTACACCATCTGCAAGCATCCAATAGTGTTACTGTAATCAAACCCAATGAAAAATGAGCAAAATAGTGTGTGTTCAGAACTTAGTATTTACAAGAGGGAATTTATGGACTCTTTTTATTTATTAGATTTATCATACTTCACTCATTCAATGTGTTTTCTTTATTTTCATGACCATTTACATTGGTAGATTCTCACTGAAGGCATCAAAACTATGAATGAACACATGTGGAGTTATGTACTTAACAAAAAAAAGTGAAATAACTGAAAAAATGGTTTATATTCTAGTTTCTTCAAAATATCCACCCTTTGCTCTGATTACTGCTTTCCACACTCTTGGCATTCTCTCGATGAGCTTCAAGAGGTAGTCATAACTCCACATGTGTTCATTCATAGTTTTGATGTCATCAGTGACAATATACCAATGTAAATGGTCATGAAAATAAAGAAAACACATTGAATGAGAAGGTGTGTCCAAAGTCTTAGCCTTTACTTTACACTCAACTTCAAATACACATGCATTAAAGCAACGGCAGTAAGCAAGCCAGTGTTAGTCTAATGAAGATTTCAGTCATTTTAGCAAGGTTTTCAATAAATGTGATATAAAACTGAAATAAAATAACCTTACATGATTAGAGATGCTCACTATCTACTGACTGAAACTGTTGTTTGTGAACCTGCTGCTCTAAAGTCAGATATGTGGAAAAAAACGGATATCGCCAAAACCGATATATCGCAACACCCCATGTTTGAATTCAATATTTGTACAGACTGTCCATTATTTTTTTGAGAAACTGCAAGTTTCATTAAATGTAAATATCATTACATTCATAACACTTCTATGATACATGTTATTATGTAATTATTAATTACAAACGGCAATGCCTATAAGCAGCCACTGTGGAGAGGCCAGTCATTGGAGCACTAGAAGAAACTCACCGCTGTTGCTTACAACAACCTACTTCTTATAACTTCACACAAGGATTATGACACTAGCAATGCTAGAAGTTTTTTTTAGCTGCCAGCTGCAAATGGCATGTCAAAAATGGGACTCCATTGTTCTCATATCCTGCCTGTGCCTTTCATAGTTGTCATGGAAATGTAATCTCTGGCAGAGGCTTGTTACTGTGGTTTCCCAAAAAGCTTCATAGCACATTGATCACTGTTATATGCTAAACAGGGAGTGTTCACACTCTGTACAATGCCGATTGGGGTTGTGAGACCCGGTTGGGATCTGTGCCCAGATCAGTGCCCGTATCAGTGACTCTGCTGTGTTTGCAAGACAACAGGCCATGGATAAGCTGTTTATGTGACAGAATATGCAGCTGTCTTTGTTAATGCTCTGTTACACCCTAATGTGGAAAACTGCAGAATGTAGTAGCAGATGGTAAAAAGGTGGTGAATAAACTGCATAGAATTTGAGGTGTTAGAATCAATTCAACATAATACCAAAATATTTTGGTCAATCATTCATTATTTCACTTGGGCTTGTTGGTGGGGGTGTCAGATAGGAAGGGTAGAAATTATAATAACTATAAAAAACTATAATTGTGCATCGCATCAAAAGGAATTGAATAAAATTGTGATGAAATACGAAATTGTTCGAAGCATTGAATTGTTACCTAATGAAAAATTGCCCAGATTTTTTTTTACAATGTGGCATCTAATTAGATACTGTACATCCAAGCTAGCTCTCCCATTGGTTAGTCTTCTTAGCAGGGCTGAAAGCTTTAAGCATCAGGCATACCAACATAAATAGGAACTGAGAATTAACCAATTTAGTATTGACGTCAACAGGCGGAATGGATTTGGTGAAGAAAAACACTTCTGGAAGTCCTAAGTTGCTTCAAATTGCATATTACATGGCAACCATTGATTGAGTTGTTGATTGGGTTGTCGGTAGCGTGAGCCACATGTTATGTCTTTTTAAAAAAGGCCATTTGTTACTTGGAGACGAGCAAGGTTCATTCATTGTTTCAGTTTGAGTGAATGCATCAGGCTGAAACAATGGCAATAAATGTCTGCACAAGGACAGATGTCTGTAGTGAAACCTCTAATTAACTGCTGCGAGTATACAGGTTGAACTAGACAACAGACAAAAGCAGGGGTCCAGTTGAGCAGCTTCATTATTATAACAGACCTTTTTTGCATCCGAGTGAAGGGAAGCGGCGGACCGCTCTGTGTGATTATTCCAGTCCATGGTCTGTTCATCCAAGCGCCAACAAAGCCTCCACAATCGCGTCTTTCTGTTTATCATGTGCATGTGGTTTTTCTGATTGCTGCTTTAATGCACTTGGTCAGGTTTGAAAAACAGCCACAAAGCATTTATTTGGTGAACGTTTAGCATTAGAAAAGCCTCTGTTCCGCTGTGTTGGCGCTTGTGAGTGGAGGACTGTTCAAGTGCGATTTGGAAAAATATGACAATATCATGAGACACATTGTGTGTACAAACAGACACGGATGAAGTGACAATATCCGTGAATTTTGCAGCCTTTGATGTTTGACAATGAACACCTGTAGTTGATGGCTCTTGTGGGCTCTTGTGTGATGTAGCCTTTGTGTGTCCTAGTCATGCCATTGGCTGACCTTAATGTTTATTCACCAAAAGATTATATGTGGGGGTTAAACTGATGGCAACCCAATGTACTTAGGATTTTGCGTCACTTTCAGGTACAGATAAAACCAATTCTGTCTGTGCTGTATACAAACTAGCATAACCATTTGAAAAAAGGTCTTCGATAGCCATGCAAACTATTTAAAATAGTTAATTTCTGCAGCAAGTGTGTTTTAGCATGCAAAACAAAGCTACAGTAAAGAAAAAATAATTTCCTATTTCACAGTTTCCAGATTCGTTAAATTCCATTGCTAGAACATCTCTTTTAAATTAAAATTCCACCCAATTTTTAAAAATTGCTCCATAATTTGATTTAAAAAAAGGTTTGAGGTAAAATGGCTCATCATAGTGAATCTTACTGACAGATAGAAACAATTTGTAGTGATAGAAACCAGTCTACAGTACAAATATAACATTTGTATTTAAAATCCCCTGTGAACCAAAGCACACCTTCTCATTCTCAAAGAGAAATCTAATTAAAAAGATTTCTGTGGGTACTGTTTTGTCTTACATTGTCTTACAGGGATAAAAATGCATTTTAGTCCAAAACATTCTCTCAAAACTTTTGTAAAAGCATTTCAAACTATGTAGCAAAAGTTTCTGTATTGCGCTTCACAATAACCTCTGAACAAAATGAGGTCCATACAGTAATAGTCTGCAGTGTGCTCTGGTAGACTGACCTACACTGAGGTTTGCCCTCAACTTCCTCCAGCAACTCTCAAATTAACTCAAACATCGATTGTGAGCTTGGCCTTATCAGTGAGCCCAACCTCATAAATGCTCCTGTGCCTAAAAGGAAACAAATCCCTGCAGCCATGTTCCAAAGTCTAATACTGAACCATAGAAACAAAGACAAACTCCATATTCATGCTCATAGTATTGGAAAGAGGTGTTTGACAAAAATATGTTTGGGTGTCCAAGGTACTTGTATCTGCAGGTCCAGCAGTAATCACTAGTAATAAAGGGGGTTAGGGTTAGATATTTTAAATCAGACAAGACAAGTTTGCTTTAGTGTTGCCCTGTAGCTAAAGCAGCTAACAAATAATGGAAGAGCTCATAAGCTGTAGCGAGCAAGTAATAGAGGGTTGATCAGGGTGATGGTGAGCAGAGCATGGCCAGGGGTCGGTTTGAGGGTCCCTCTTGTTGTCACAGTGGGATAGGGACAGCACCAGGGTAAAGTCAGAGTGACCTTTGACACAATGATGAACAATGTGCTGGGTCTAGAACTTAGACACACTGTCTGGAGTTTAGAGAAGCCATTGTACTACTTACAGTGTACACACACACGCACGCACGCACGCACGCACGCACGCACGCACGCACGCACACACGCATGCACGCACACACACTGTGTTGTAGCAGTGTTGCAACTGATTGAGTAAGTGTGTGTGAGAGAAATGGGACTCATCATGGCTTTGGGACACACACCATGTTTTTTGAATGAGGAGACTACATTTTGGTTCAAGCAACAGCTTTAAATCTTCAATATTTAATGACTCATCATGTGGGAAGGTACCTGGTTAATACCCTTCTTCTTCTTTCAGCTTTTAAAGAGGCCAGACGGCTGATTCTGGAGATCCACTTGAGTATGTGACAATTAAGTGAGCACAATATATAATGAAACGACACCAGATTGTATAGAAGCTCCCACATACACAAGATTACAGTAAACAATTAAATGTGAAACATAAATATTATATATTAAATATGAAATGTTAGATAGATTATGTAATGTCATTACCCAAAAATAGATCTGCTGCTTAAATGACCCACAGAAGACCCAAAATTTACTTGTGTTTTTAATTTTAATCAACAAAGTTATATTATTTTGTGGGCTTTAAGGCAGGATCAGAATAAATACATTCAGGGCTTATTCATTTTAATTATTTATATTTTTAAAAACATGTTTTTTGTTTGTGTAAGTTTATGCATTTGTCATTGTCATTCATGGTGTACATAGGGCATTTACATCTAAGCAGAACTATGTGAAAATATGGGTAAAGTTTGTACAAAAATACTAAAACAGCTAAAATCATAACTGCATAGAATTAACAAATGTTAAACTTATGTAGTAAGAAAATTTATTTTTGAATGAATCATAAAATGAATATTAACATAGGACATAAACTAATATACCTAATAACCTAGGAAACCATGATCTCACTAGTGATTGCAGGTAATTGTTGTAATGTTATATAATATAAAAGATCATGTCTGAATAAAGTGCTAGTGAGATAATGTGTTTATTCCTAAATGATTAAAATGCTTCCCCAGAGTTTCTAGAATTAAACCTAATCACAAAATATTTTTGTATTATTATTATCATTGTTATTCTTTGCTTTTCCTCTACTTAAACTTCACACTCTATCAGTTAATGGCAGTGGATGTTTCCTCGTGAGAATAAAGCATGTAATGGGTATTTTAGGCATGGTTAGAAGAGCAGCTGAGGCAAAACATTGCAGACAACTGATATCATGCAGAGTGATATCACCATTATATTAATGTTTTTGCATCATATGAAGCTCTTCTTGTCCTAGCTTTTTTAATTTCTTAACTTTACAGATCCTCCTAATTGCAGTAGGTTCAATCTTTTCAGTAGCAGTAATGTCCGCACTCCAGTCGGAGGAGGGAGGAGTCCAACGGCCCCCGGTACAGGCCAACTGCACGCATATAGACAATCACCCATTCTGCCTTTGATTAGTGCAGCTCTGTATTTTAATTACATAATAGTGATACAAAGCACATAAATATGTATTTTGAAAAAACTTGATGTCTGATGGAAATATGTGATAGTGATGTAGATCCAGTGCAAAAATAAGAAGCAAACTATGAACATGAAACTGATTGCTGATAACAATAACTGATTAAGTACATTATTTTTTCTCTTCATTCAAGCATTTTGTGTAATTTTGGTCAATTCTGGTTCAGTTAATATGGTTCGATGTCAGCTTGGCTAGTTTACAGGTGAACTGAATTTACACATATTTAATTTGATGTGTAGTGATTTATTATATACTGAACTGAACCTAAACCGAACAGACAAATCTCTTTCTCTGTAGTAAATGGAAATTGCAAGCTTTCCTCTTGAATACACTGTTCTAACTTTTAATAGGAAGTGTGTGTACTGCCATAAAATAGTAAAAAGTGTTAAAAGTAGGGGGAACAATTCTAGAAAAATCAGAAGATTTTGAAATAATATGATGGCAAAATCCCACCCAACCCATTTCAAACCTGTGTCAAAATCTAATCCTCCAAAAAACATTTCGCACACTATCCTACTACTTCACGGATGTGAAAAAGGTCACTGAATTTTAAAAATTAAAAAAGTTAATTATCTGGCCAGCAGAAATATGTATTTTTGCACTTTTTATATCATTTGGCAGTCTGTTCATTAGCTGTTCCAACAAGGATAAAATGATTTGATGACTTTTATAGCCCTGTGGTTGTCACAGATGATTATTTAAAATTAGTAGTTAACTACTTTTAGTTAATGTAAAACATATTGCTGTGTTAATATTAGAAATTCAGTTAGCAGAAAATTATAGTAAAACATTTTTTATGTAGTTTAAAGTTGTGAATTATTGTCTAGTGGGTAGGCAGTTGACTGCATGTTGCATGAGGGGTTTTCAAATCCACTGCAGGCCGCACTGTGAGACCTGTAAAATCAGGTTTTAGTGCAGAGGCTGAGACTGCTGTCACACCGACACACACACAATCACACACACACGCACACAGACTGACTGGCCATCACACTGTGCGCAGCTTAATGACATTGTCTTCGCCAGGAACCGTCGAACAGGAGCTGAAGAGCCAGATAACCCATCAGGCAGCTGTTAGCTGTAGAATTAGAGAAGCCTTACGGGACAATAAGCCTCTGGCAACCACTCAGACCCATGGGCTATATTTAGTGCCATAGAAGGAAAGGAAAAGAGAATGGCTGAAAGTGTGTCTAAGATTTCGTGAGAATGTGAGAAACATGCAAGTGCTCTGAAGCACATTATTTTTTGAAGCACCCATAACAAATGTTTGACAGTTGAAGCTTCTTGAGGGCTTCATTCAGGCCTAATTGTAAAGAGCATATGGAGGACTTAATCATTTACAGAAAGCCCAACTCCGGCTCAGAGGAAGGACGGTGTTTGATTAATGTGTTCCCTTCCTTCTTTTTCGCTCTGTAAATTCATGGCACATTTATCACAACAGCCCTTGAAAAATAATTCTGTCTCCATGGAAACTTCGGTTGGAGCGACTTTCTCTAATTGCACTAATTGTGCGTTTAGTGTTTTGTAAGTGAATTAAAGTCTATAGACAGCTTCCTTTGAGAGATAAACTGTTCTGTGTTGTTAGGGCCATTCCCGAATGTGCTTGCTCCTGTTCGAAAGACGTTTTTACTCTTTTGTTAGACAGTTGCATGTGCCTTTTAACCTTCTGAGCCCAGTCGTCAAAAAAACATGGCAGCCGTTAGATGACCTTCACTGTTAGAGGCCGAGTTTAATGGGATTTAGTTGAATTCAGTTCTGTTGTATTTGTATAGTGCTTTTTATAACATACATAGTCCAAATCAGTGTTCTAGGTGTACGCTGTGTTCCAGATGAAGACAGTGGCAGAGGAAGTAGAACCACTAAGACTAACTAAGTTAAGCTAATATAAAGCACATGATAAAACATTGAGAAGAATCAAGATGCTCAACAATAAAACCTCCAAAGAGAGGTTTTCTGAAGATGCACTGAGGGGAACCAATATCCAGAAAAATAATACTTGATGAGGAAGAAGAACCACTGAGAGGAAACAAGAATCCATACATTTTCCAAACCACTTTAACCATTCTGGGTCAAGGGGGAAGCTGGTGCTGATCCTAGCTGACTAGGGGGCCAAGCAGGGTACACCTTGGACAGGAGGCCAACCCAACACAAGGGAAACTAGAATCAAATACTAAAGTTACTGACAGCATAAGAAAGAAACATTGAGAGGAACCAAGACTGAAAATAACCAAGAGCCAAAACATAAACTCAATAAGAGCATGAAGATGAAGAACCAGTGAGAGGAACCAAGACTTCTCTCACTAAAACTTGGTAGGAGCATAAGGAGAAAATACCGAGAGGATTCAGACTCCTCCAAAAAAAACCTGCTGTAACACCACAAGGAGGAAACACTGGGAGAAGCCTAAACTTTGAAGGTAACACTCCATAAGATAATGAGAAAGAAAAACGTATTATTAATTAACTTACTGAATTAACACTCAGAAGAGAATCTTGGGATACAAGTAGGACAGGTTTCCAAGTAAAATAGAGCCATTTTATTATTAACAGCTTTTTATTCCATTATTATCATCTTAAGTCTCAGTAATGTTTAAGAAATTAAGAAACTAAGTTAGATCATACAGTATATATAATGTTAGACAAGAGAAACTGGTGAATAAAGGGTCCAATGGTGAGTAAGCCCTAGAAGCAGGAAGCTGGTTTGGAGCTCACGCAGGGGTCGCGGTTAAGACTCTCATTACGAAGCATGTCAGAAATCGAGCAAGCAAGTGATGATAATGTGTCAGACTGACTTTGCCCTCTTTCTGTCTTTCTGATTCAGCACCTGAGAAAACCAAGGCCTCAGTCATCGCATAGCAAATGTAACAACCCCTGTAAGTGGTGGATTTATAATTTAGCAAAGTACGTCTGCGCACTGCAAAATCACGCTCAGCATTGGATGTTCTTTGTGGTTACAGAACGTACAACGAATGCCGTTTTAATACAGAAGTATTGTAGTGGGTAATTCTTACAGGGTCATAAAGTTTAGTGAGGTCTATATAGCAGAAAGTTGACAAATTTTCATTTACATTTTATTTACATTTTAATAAACATTTTAATTCACTTTAAAATGTCCCATGTCCTTTTGTGTTAGTGTACATTTATTTTCTTTATATCTCCTATGCGTTTTTAAAATATATATATAGTTGTTTTTGAGTATTTCTTTGTTGTTCTATTTTATTTTTCTTTACAAATGCACCAGGGTGGGGGGGCTGTGTGCAACGCCATTTCAATACACTGTGTACTATGTATACTGCTGTATTGACAATAAAAACCCTCTTGAATCTTGAATCTTGAAATTTCAACTAGTGCTGAACAGCTTATTCACCAGTTAATTCAAATGCATTGTACTGAAACCAAAAATACATGTTAATGCTTATATATTAAATTAAAACCTTTTAAAATGCTCCATTTTTATCACTGCCTTTCTTTCTACCCATCATTGGTTACTGAAAAGCATGCAGAAAACAGGCAATAAGATGGCAATTCATGGCCAAGCTAACTGAAAGGGTAATTGGCTATGAACACAGTTAATGGCACATGATGTGTTTAACAATACTTATTGATGTTTTTGCATTAGTTTACATGGCCCTATGTCCTCAGTACACTAGTTAATGAGTTATCATGCTTATTATATATTGTTACTAGTATGCAACTAAAATCCAGTACAGATAATATTAATGGCTCTCCATACAAAAAGTACTTTTAATGATTTTTTTTATCTAAGAATTTGTTTGTTTACTCCCTCTTTGTTCTCTCTAGTGAAGCAAATGCCCTCACTAGCATAAAACAAAAGATGAATAAACAATGAATATATCATGCTGAATGTTATTTGGGATAGGTATGAAAACAGCATTGTGGGAAAGAGGATGATCTTACAGTTGTCTAGGGTGTAGGGTTGATGAACACTATTTAGTAAGCTGTTAAAAAACGGACCCCAGACTCCAAAAGTATGGTTTATATTGTCACTGTCACCTCTGAAAGTTTAGAAAGTAACCATTTCCTTCTCCTAAGTTACTGTATTTCCCCAACGATAGGCTACAGCTTATACATTGATTTTGCAAACCTGGTATTGGGTGCTGCTTGATTAAATGGGGCAGTCTATCTAAAAATACATTCGCTAAAAGTATAATTCAGTACAAAAACATCCCCAAATAATATGTTAAATTTAAATGTACTGCAGCAATGAACAGTTTAAAAAACAACGTGAGGTAATGACAGATCAGTGACGATGTTCTGTCATTTAATAGTTGCCTTTCTTAAAATGTTTCAGTCCTTTGCTACATTACATTACATCCTAGTGTATAATACAAGCTGTAGTTTTTAATTTTCGTTTGAATGACTGGTGGGTGGTTATGCTGCAGTACAGCGATGTCAGTCATCTGTCTACATGTAAATTCTTCATTATAACAACATGTAACATAATAACATAGACGGCTTATCTTAGAGTTTTAAAACATAGATAAGCATTTTCTGTGGCTTATAGAATAGAGCGTCCTGTATTGTGAGGCAGCCCATCGTCGGGGAAATACGGTACTATCTGGGCGACAGTAACGGCCTGCATTTATGCTGCAAACCTGTACATTTTAAAGAAGTCAGGAAGTTGCTCTGGGTAGGTTAGCGTTTTGCAAAGTGTTAAACATAGTTAGCATTGCATCTTTAGGCAACCTATTTGTCATGCCACTCCTGATTGGATAGTTATGCTTTTTCAAATGAGAGGCTACACAGTATCAGGATGGCACTTTTAAATGAAATAATTATTGTCATGTGAGGGGAAATAAACTTCTTAAACGTTCTGCAATTAAATTAATCTATTGCCATGAATGCTCAGCATGTTATTGTATATAAATAATAGGAATGCTCCTGTATGGTAACTGTGGGCCATTCCAATATTCAATATTATTCACAAACATTTTTGCTGAGGCTAATACATTAACATTTATAAAGCCACATAAATGGGACTAAATCCACTCTCGCACACACAGAAACCCCCCAAAACACACCCTCACACATCCCCCTGCCATGTCAATGTCATTGATGTGCTGAGAATGATCCACTACCCAATAATACCCCAGTAATGGTCCTGTGGAGGTCCTGACCTTTCATGAATAGGGTAAATGGGTTTTTTAGAAGGTGCAGAGGGACTGTACATAATAATGACTTGAGAATGTTAATATATCTTTCCCAAGCTTCAGATTAACATGACATGTCTTTTATAAGCTTCATATGTCTGTGTTTAACCTAGAATAGCCAAAACATTCATGTGCAATTAGGTTGGCCCTGAAACACTACTAGAAAATAATATTATCACAGATTTTTCCTCATTTTCTGAGTGCATTAATGCATGAATCAGTCAGGTTATGCTTCTATCTATTTGTTTCTGTTTGATTGCAAATGCAGTTAAATAATAAAAAAATCACTGCTGCTTGATAAATGCAATTGCGCTCCAGTGAGTGCACCTAAACTAATAAAGGACGTACAGTGTGGTTGTATATAGTGGACAAGTAGGACATTTAAATGTGGCGTGTGTATTTATTTTACACTAACCGCCGTTGAAATGATGGGCAGTTTTTAGCCACTTTATTTGTTTGTGTTTTTTAAAGCATGAATTAATAAACGTGAACTATGGCCAACAGGGCTGATTTATCTTCCACACTGGTTTCCCTTGATGTTTTCTCACTGTCACTCTCACTGTTTGTGTCCTTTCCAATTCTCTCTGTAATTTTATCTGGCTCATTCTCCCCTTCTTTCTCACTCCCTCCAACTGTCTTTCTCTGTTCTTTCTTGTATCTCGGCGGAGTTAGTCACCCCCACACAGGGACACGTTTCCCCGGAGAAAAAGCTACACCTCACCCATGGCTGCTGACTGACAAAACACACTCTGTCATGTAGACAGCAGCCCCAGCCTTGCACTCAAGGCCCAAAGAACAGGCCCATTATACAACCCTCTTACAATCACAGACCTGCAATCAGCTTCTTCCCTATCTGTATAATCTCCTAGACCTCATTTACTGCAAGCAGTTTACTAGGCCAAACCATTTCTGCATCATTTTGAATGCATTTTTAAAATTCGGCTCTGTTTTCTTCCAATTAAATTGTGGCCAATTGCTTGTTAAGTAGGACTCTCTCTCTGTCTCTCTCTCGCTCTCTCTCTGCTCTACAATGCTGCAGCACCACCAGGCTATACTAGTACTAGTACTATTAAAACTACTAACACTATTACTACTACTACTTCTACTACTGCTACTACTACTATTCCTACTATTATCACTGCTACTACTTCGACTGTTACTACTACTACTACTACTACTACTAGTGCTGCAACTACTACTACTACCACGGCTGCCAACTCACGCAATTGACCCAATTCTCACGCTCTCACGCCACACACCCCTTTTCTCACGCAGACTCGTGCAGCAGTGAGGGAAAAAATCGCGCCGCATGATCTCGCAAAGCAACGCGCAGAGAGACCAGACAGACAGTGTAGTGCAGGCATCACCAAATGGCGGACCTCGGTCCGAGTGATGGTTCTGTCCGGACCCGTGACAAGTCTGGTAAATTCACGAGATTCATTTTCGTTTAGCATTGTTTTGGACAGTCGTGGCTATTGACTGCGGGCGCTGCTACTTAAAAAAATACGACAATAGCTTCGCTCAGGCTAAGTTCACACTTGGCGTCTTTTTTCAAACTGCCAGCGTCTGTTTTAGTCTCAGAACGTCTTTTCAAGTTGAAAACATTTCTGAAAAGAACGCCCTGCGTCAAGCGCCGTTTTGACAGCTGACCAATGACAAGCAAGTAGCGAGACCTTTCGTT
>JBBIGC010000018.1:17523477-17536917 GCA_037576955.1 Lepidarchus adonis
TAAATAAATAAATAAATAAATAAATAAATAAATAAATAAATAAATAAATGCTAGATTGTTAAAAACAGCCACAGTAGAAGGTATTAAAATATGTATATAAAATGTAAATAAGTATTAATTTTGCATAGAAAGGATATGCGCTTCATATGCATAATTTAAAATTTAACATTTAATAGTATGGTGTAATGCAAGGCCATCTTATAACAAGAATGCACATCTGAATTCAAGATGTTAAGTTTTTGATGCTGTGTTGCTGAGAAGCACACCCTGCTAAAGTAAGTTTACCTGGTTTTGAAAATGTATACTCATTTGTTCCCGCAGTAATAACTCTAAATTTTTACCCAAAATGTTTCATGGCTGGCCCCAGACGTTCTTGTTACAAGAGGTCATGCCCCACGAGGCTATTAACATTGTTACAGCACACGGTACCGTGGAGTTGTCGGTAGAGGACGCGTGTGAACGCAGGGCCATGGAGAGAGAGAGAGGGAGCAGATGAGCTTCAGTGGTAAAGACATAATCCTCCAGATCAAAAGGCAAATCATCCTCCTCAGCAAACAGCAGAAACAGATACTTAAACATCTCCGCCAGGAAAAATGAGTCCATGCTGTAACAAAACAAATAGATTGACAAAGGCAGAGATAGACAGACAGACAGACTTATTGATTCAAATGACATTTACATATTAACACTGTCACAATCCAATCAACCTTCAACTGTGTAAGTAGCATTAAATAATATACATATATGCATGTGTCTACAATGTAATAGAACCCTATTTATACTACTCTCTCACCGATCCTCATGGCTTCCTGTCCGGACATCCTTCATAGCAGCAAAGCCACAAGGGACACGGGCGAAGCGGTTCAGGTTTTCTAGAACAGTTCGCCCCACCTCCAGGTAATATGGGTCTCTGGTAGCCTTAAAGTGTCCCCCAAAACATCCACACAATCAATACACTTAAATCTCAAGGAATTGCCAAAGCAACTTCCATAAAACAACACTTTCCTGGCATAAAATCAATTGAAAAATTCAATTTTTAATAACACATTTGAAAACGCAAGCAGTCATATTATTAGTTGAAAGTCAAAATGTTCTTCCTGTAATAATGTTACTCTTTCTGATAAATAATGTTTTCTTATGACTAGTATATTATATAACCTGAAGAGAGATTTATAGAATTCTTTCTTCAGGACAGAATGAAGTAGCCTGAGAAAATGTGTCACCTTTACATAACCAATTATTAAAATTTTAAAAAAAAACAGTACCAAATCGAAAAATCAGTACTGAATTCTGGTTGCCTGACATTTGAAATTACATTGCAAAATGTTTGACAAACTAATAATTAGCAGGTACGGTGTTTACTGTGAAATCTGTTCTGGTCATATTCAGTTTCTTATGGTAGAATACAGGAAATGTGTCATCACTCAATCACTGTACTATAAGAACATGTTAGACCAATCAGCAAATACAAGACAAGTGAGGCAACCGTCCTATAGATAATGTAAATTGATGTGCTGTTGTAGGGCAGTAGTGACCCAGTGAGTGGACCATTGGGTTATGACAGAACATTCTCTTTCAATCTAGAAAACTTAAATCTAAGTTACAGTGTCACAATTTACAACCAGTATGTGGCACAATTTCTACAGTTTTCCTTAAGCTAGGCTTAGAAAAGAACAAATGGTATAGTTATCGTATGAATTGTATCAAGTAGAATTTAAATGGAAATAGCCTGTGTAATATTGTATTTTATTTTATATTTTTTTATTTGCATCTTTGGTAAGAATTAGTAAAATAAGTCGTAAAAATGTTTTAGTCATGTCAAACTAACAAATGAAAAGGGAAAAAAAATTACTGAAAGTTTCATCTAAGCAAACTCTAAGTGAAGTGTGTTCCCATTTTTGTCCACTCCTCTTTAGTTCCTGAACTGAAATCTATGACTTCCTTGTTCACTTACTATAAATATGAGTGTGCACAGAGGCCAAATTCCCTCAGTCATCAGACAACATGAGCAAGGTTAGAGAATTCTTTTTTAGGGTGTTTAAATATATATATTTTAAAAATGTTATAAATAAATACTTTACAAATCTGATCAGGGCAATAATTAAGAAGTAATTTATGAATTAAAAATAATTATTTTACCCCAATGGAGAGTGAATGGAGAGTGATGACGACAAGATAGAAAGTAAAAATATCCACAAGGATCAGGATTAGAAATGTAAAAATTATAACAGGTTATCAAGATGCATTTTTTTTTATTGCTGTGATATTGAGCTACTTAACAACAAGGACATTTTTCAGATTACATGTTTTATCTATTTTACCAAGGATGCTTATATTTATGGATGTTTTTGGTAGAGATTTTAAAGACCTGTTGTAGGACAAAAGTCTCACTCACTGTGTCACAAAGTCTATTATAAAATTCACATACCTTATAAAGGAAGTAGGTACTCTCAGCAAACTCTGGCCGTAGAGGATGCTGTGCCCAATGTACTCTGAAATCTGTAGTGAACGCCTGAAATAGGCAAAAGAGGGATTACTCTGAGTGAGCAAGTAAAAGACAAGGGTATAAGCAGGAGAGCGGGAGGGTGTGAGCACGAAGCCAGAAGAGAGACAGTTAGGCATAACTGATATTCAAAGTATGTTGTGACACAGTCTGCAAGCATCTGAAAGACACCAGACAAAACAAAATGAACCTACCTCAGGAAGGAAGTTATGTTTCTTAGTGACTTGATACAGCATTTCATGCGTTTCAATGGCTGGCCGGATATCCCCTTTCAACACCTATGAGTATGCATCAAAGTGAAAAATTAATTCCAGCAATATATACATTTTCCGTGCATCCACATTTATGTATTTATTTTTAATATTAACAAATTTTTTTTGAGAAAGCACATATTATATTACAGTGGCATGACCGTTGACTTTTGCTTTCGTATTCTAAACTTTAAAGGAAAGAAAAAA
Source organism: Lepidarchus adonis (assembly GCA_037576955.1). Taxonomy (NCBI): domain Eukaryota; kingdom Metazoa; phylum Chordata; class Actinopteri; order Characiformes; family Lepidarchidae; genus Lepidarchus; species Lepidarchus adonis. The sequence goes on from JBBIGC010000018.1 coordinate 17,526,439, forward strand.
TAAAAACATTGGAACCTGGGTGGGGGTGGCAGGGTAGCCAGGTTACAGTCACATCTTTGAGATGAGGGTTCAAATCAGTGCACCAACATATGAAGCAGCATGATTTATAGAAAATCAGACCTAACATACTTAACAAATTCCGTCCACTTAGTCCCTACTCTGTAAAAGGTATCCCTCTGCACTTTGAGCAAGAGACAGTTTTTACATTGTATAAATTCTTTGCACAACATTTATGCAGTCTTCAGTTGTTGGTTCATCCACATTTAAAATATACACAATTTCTAGCCAGTATCATTGTTATTTTATGAATGTCTGGTGTATATAGGCCTAAAAAATGGTGGTGGTCCATCACTTTCTGTATCAATTCCTCAGTTTAATATTTATATTATTCCAACCATTTGTTCATCTGTAAAACATTCTGTTCCAGTGGTAGTCATTCTTAATGCAACACAACAAAGAAAGCACTAGATTATTACTAATTATGGGGCAATTATTGTCAAAGACAGGGCAATTAAGAGAAGACCACAGAAGCCATTATGGGTCACTTGAATGGAATAATATTGATAGATCAATCAAGTGTAGAAATAATCCTTAGCTGCAGCCCAACCTTATTCACATTGACCTTTTTCATTTTAAATCTCCGATCCACCCTGCAGCATGAGCCTGCACACCCATAACCCCACCTTGTTCCATTGCCAGTTGAATAACTATACTGATATTTAATACTGTGTCGAAAAACAGTAGCCCCACCTGCAGTCCAGGAAAGAAAGCAAGCAGAGAGTCCATCCATGTGCGGGCGGGCAGCAAGGGCTTGTGGATGTGAACGTCCAGCAGCAGGGGAGGCTGGCTAATGTACTTCATTATGGATGCATAGTGCTAAAAGAAAACAAAAAAAACACAGCAAGGGAAATTTTAGCAGCACAAGAGGTGATATTTCCATGTTTTTCCAATGAGAATTTTTCAGCAAATAATCATTTCGTTTTCTTGTATTGCACTCGAGTATATTTGTGTGATCACTCTGTTTGTGTGAAATTTAGCTATGAACAGATTGTCAAACATAAAACATTATAAATATAAAAGCTCAAGAGTTGAAACTGATTAGAACAATCACTGTTTAACTTACTGTGTGTATCAGACATGGGGGTGGAGCTACACTACAGAGGGAAGTATCAGTGGCACACATACATATAATCTCAATCCCATTGTTATTATGGATTCCTCTGGTACCAACAGTCATGTAGAAAAAAATCTGATATAGTGACAGCCCTATTTATACCCAAATATCCTTCTTTAGTTTAGTGCTGCAAACAAACCTTATTATAAGCAAAGCATAGCATTCTGTAAATACATTCATAAAAATAAAAACATATTTTAAACTGTTCCAACTTCTTCCAGCTCTTCATTAAGGTGGTGCAGGTTTAGTATTTAGTACGACATAATGAAAGCTACAAAAATGTACAAATCATTGTTACAGGCAGCCATTTACACAGCTTAAGGCTGGTATTCACAAAGCAACAATAAAGAAGAATAATTTTGGATCAGATTCCTCTGTAACAGGATCACATATTGCATATGATATTGAATGAACATTCTGTTAAGTTTCCAATACAGATCATGTTCCATAAAAAGCCATACAAATCCACAGCAGTCAGCTACAAGTTGAAGGTTCAGTTTTATAGCTCACAGGAAGTCATTCTGAGTCCTAAAAGACAAAGACAAGTCTGTGGCAACATAAGAGCTGGATGGAGCATAAGTGTGTTGATTTATAACTGAAGTGCAAGTATTTGGGTGACTATTTACTTTTAATGTTCATTAGGGCAATGTTAGCTACACAGTTTACGTGAGACTCAAAACAGTCAAAATCTCCACATTTTGACTGATTGGCTACATGGAGAAAAGTGAACTTTTTTTTCTTTAATGACAGAGGTAGTAGCTGCTTTTGTCCCACCAGTTCCTTGATTTTACTTAAACACATGTGTAAACAAAGTGAGTTCACATATCCCTATATTCAAATCTAATAACATAAAATGATGAAGGTGCTGCATGTAGAAAGACACTTACAGTATTGAAGCGTTGAAGGAACTCGTCATCTCCTAAAAGAACATAAGCTTTCAGCAGGTACTCGTAGTATGAGTCGATGCCTGCTCCCACGCCACTATCTGCCATGACACAATAGAAATATGTTGAAATTTCATATTACATACAGGCTTGTTAAAATAATGGCATGATCTAAAGCAGAGAGACTTACCCCTGCGCACCCATTCTCCAGAGTGGATATTGATGGTTGTTCCCACTAAGTTGCTGTTTCTTTGTCTCTTTTCCCACAGAAAGTCAAGAGCTCGCCGTGCATGGGCCTACATAGGACAAGTTAACATGTTTAATAAGATATCATGTTGTTGTTTTTTCAGTACACTAAATGTTATTAGGTTTGTGCACCCAACAGACTAACACTGTGTCTGCATCTTTTATTTGACCATTGTTATGTCTCTTTCCTCTTATCAACTACAGCAGTATAATCATTCCTATTGAGATGATTAGGCAATTATAAAGGCCATTGTGTGTGTGTGTGTGTGTGTGTGGTGTTTGCGTGCACTATGCCACCTGCCTAATATTGAATTGCCTCTCAAGCTGCTGAAAGAGCACTGTGGTTCACTATGTGTTCTGATACCTTTCTATCAGAGACAGTAGTAACTTTTTTTTGGTTATTGGTTCATTCATTGTCTTTCCTTGAATAACTTTGGTACTAACCACTACATAATGGCATCCCACCCACAAGACCTACCTCAGTGCCATTTCAGAAATGCATTGACCCAGTTGTCTAGTCACCAACTTGGCCTTTGTTCAAACCAACCTCAAGAACTGAGTGTTCACTGGCTGCCTGAAATACCACACCCCTTGAAAAGGTGTCACTCTAACAAGTTAACCAATGTTATTCCCTTCATTTCTGAGCTGTTTTACTGTATTTAAAAGATCAGTCGGGTAAGATGTTATGTCAGATACTGGCAAATTGGTCATAGGCCATCTCACCCGACCCTGCTGATTTTTTTGGAAGGAGTGTATACCCATCTTAACACGATGGGACTGAATATGAGAAGCCTCAATTCACCCATTCCTGTAACTTCTAAAAAAAACTAAGTAAAGAGATTTTTTACTATCAAATGCTCTTCCCATTCAGTCTTTGTGTGAGCCATTCGTCAGAGAATATGAATGATAACACAAACTTTTTTACTCATGGTTAGTGGCTGACTGAAGCTTTTTATTGACAAACAACTGTGTTTACTCTTTTAAAAGCATAATCACAACACAAACTACTGACCCTTATCAAAAGTTTACATACCCTGCTGATTTGACACAATAACGTGCATACAACTTGCAAAAAATGGCAATGTTTGCTGAAAATATTGTATTTTTTTTTCTTGTCTAGAGAGAGCGTGTTAACATCTTTTCAATTACAAATCCACCTAAATCTGTTATTATCAAGGGGTGGCCAAACTTTTGCAGAAGACTGTATGCTCCAATATGTGGCTGACTGTGAGTTAGGTGCTTTGCCAAAGGGCATATTAGCTGTAGATGTGGGAGGGTGAAAAAGCTGTTTACTTACTTACCACTCCCACAGCCGACTGATCCCAAGGACAGAACCACAACTTTCCAGTCACAAGCCCTCTTCTCAAACAATAAGCCACAGCTACCCAACTTTACGTATCAAGCATCAAATAACTTTTTACCTCAAAAATGGGGTCTCCAGTGAAACGGCTCAAAGCAGCAAACTCCAGGATAATGGTGCCTGCACAGGCAGTACAGGTGTCCGTTTCAGTACCTGTTCGAGTCTCAGGACCCTGAACTCCGTGACGTAGGTTCACCTGAGTTCATTAAGGACATAGAATAAAAATAGGTCAATAAAAACCAAACTTCAGGACAACTAGTAACAAAAAGAAACAATATGACCATTCAAAACAGAAAGTGCTTAAGACACTTAGCAGAGATGCTGTTATTATTGTAAAGTCTCTTTTGCTGCTGGTATCCTCTAGGGAGTCTACCATATAAACACAATTCAGGGCAAGTCTTTGATTTTAGGGGTTAGGAACCCACAGATAAATCCATTCAATAAGTTGTATGAGGCTTAATAATAAACTGTTTAATAATAAAACATCTAAACCTCCAAAGAAACAACAAAAATGCACAATATAAATACAATTTAGGGCTCACATTTAAGCATGTATCCAGTTCCTAAACTTTCATGTAATTAATTTTGCTTTTCTAAACTTACAACCTTCATTTTAAAGGTCTATTGCAGGCTATTGCGTGTGTGTGTGCACATGCATGCATGTATAAAATGGAGGTAATATTTACCTAAGATAAGGCAACCTACTGCTAGTGTGGCAGATGTGGAAACAGACTGTGCATGTGTGTACACTCCAAGACAAGGCAGGCACTTCTGAGGCAAATTTAAAAGTCTGTGTATGTACATGTACATGTACCGGATTCTATAATCTCTGTAAAGCTGCTTTGTGACAACATCAGTTGTAAAAAGCGCTGTATAAATAAATTTGACTTGACTACATTTGTTAAATATATTGAATAAAAAAAAAAAACATGACCTGATTGTGCAAATATTGTGGCATGGTCTATAATTAAGTAATGTTGGAATTAACAATATGTTCAATTGAGCAAATAAAACAAAATGTGGACTACAATTTGCAGAAAAAACGTCATTTAAATTTATTCCCTACTTCCATATTTGAGTAGTGATATTTCAGCAATCTGTGCTACAGTACCTCCTCTATGGGATCAGACCAGATGGGCCATCCTTACTTCCCCACACTCATCAGTGAGCCTTGGGGGCTGATTAACCTGTGGCTGGTTTACCAGTTATCCATCACTGAGCCACTATTGATAGATACTAACCAGTGCATACCAGGAACATTTTGGAAATGTTGGAAACACAGTCATCTAGCAATCATTATTTATGATCATTATACTTGCCTTTTTTCCTGCCTTCAACATATAACATAATAAATTATGTTAAAATGCTGTTTAGCATATGCCACTCCTTGCAGGTGCCATTATAACAAGAAAATCAGTGTTTATAATCCAAACTTTGTTGTTTTAATGCTCTGACAGATATATGGTTATGTATATATTCGAAAAAGACAGGCCACAGGTGTTGTTGCACAGTGTGTGAGAGTGTGTGTGTGTGTGTGTGTGTGTGTGTACACTCACCCTGGGATAAGGCAGTCCACTGCTGGTGTTGAATGCAGGCAGTAGTCTTATACCCAGGTCTTTAGCCATGTGCAGGAGTTCATCCTTATACCAGAGCATGCTCTGACCACTGTCTTTCAGCATCACGGCCATGGAGTGACCCCCCAGTAGCCCTCTGCACACACACATGCACACAGTAATTAAATATACACCATAAAATTTCACCAATACAAACAAAGAATGGCAGCTAGAAAAGCCTAGCAAACACTAAATGACCCAAGTGTACAGGCAATCTATTTCAAATCCAATTTTCTAGCTAAAATATTTAAAAATGTGGGAGAAAAGATGCTGATATAAGATGTACATTCTTTTATCACCAACATTAGTAGCTTTACTGTGACTGAAAATAATCTCTTACTCACCCTAGCACTCGGATGTTGGTTTCAAACACTGACACTACAATATCATTGTCTAGACGTACGTCCTTCAGCACCCTTTTCACAGCTTCCTCAAATTCCGCCGTCTTATTCAACACCTGGACACATCAGAGGCAGACAGTGCAGGATTTGTGTTCGGTTTATATTAACTAAGATGGGACTTGTGTATTTCACTTAAGTTGTACTCACCACCAGAGTGTCCAGTGTGTCAATGAGGGTCAGAGAAAACCTGCCAATGCAAACACACCACAGAGACAACATTAAATGTCTAGCCTTACAGGCTTAGGAGCTTATTTCACGCAACAGGATTTTTTAATAAGCTGGATAATTTCAGTCTGAAGTTAGGACGGCCCAATAGAAATGCATTTTCTCTTCCTTCTCTTGTAATTGGACAAGGTTGGTTATAAAGAATCTTATTATACTCTTATTATATACTGTAACTGATTCCCCAACACATGTCCAGAGTGCTAGAGCTACATGGCTAAAGATTCTAGGAAACACTAAAAGCCAATTCTCACCCTAATTTCTGGTGTCGTCTGAAATGTTTGCTTCTAGCAGTCATGTTTTGCTCATTTTAATCGTAGCATACTGTGTCCTAAATCACAACCACAAGACTGTGCATCCTAATGAAGACCAGGATGCATTTTGAGAGATGTTCTGAGATTATATATTATAAATTATTCTGAATTTAAAGTTTTAAGGTTTTTAAGTCTGTTAAATACAAATGGTTTATTACAATAAATAAATAAAAATGTACAATGTGGACATCAAATATGACTATTTAAGTTTCTTGTTAAAAGAGTCATTTGAAATACTAATTTGGCAATCCTAGGTATTTTCCAAAAACATAATAAAATTAATTTTAGTGTTCCTGAACAAATTCCTCATTCATCCTTATTGTCATAGTGGGTGTATGTGTCTCTGGACTTACTTCCCCAAAGCATCATCGACATCTCCTCTACTGGGCTCCAACCCTCGTACCCGTCCTCGACACGTCAAAGGCATCAGCTCATCCGCTGGGTAGGCATGGTCCTATGAAAGAGAAAAAACAAGAGAAGAAGGAATAGAGATGAAGAGGGGAAAATGTAACAATACACAAAAAAATGAGAAAAACAAAAATGAAAGTGAGAGAGGGAGCGAGAGAAATAGAGAAAGATAGGAGAAAGAAGAGAAAATACAGAGAGAGATGAAGAGTGAGAGAAAGAATGGAAATAGAGAAAAAGAGGTTGAGAGGGAGAGAGAAATTAAAGGAGAGTGGGAAATTTAAAAGAAAACAGTATGCAAAATGATCAGAATCAACAGTAGATGCACAAACAGACATTCGGCATTATTTACAGAGTCCCCTCCCTACTCTGGCACTACTCACTCCAAAAACACACTTCCAAATGGCACAGTAGGGCATTAACGGAGTCTAGCCTGCACGTGGAATTGCGTTTCACAACACAATGAAAAGCCACTAAGAGCTGCTCAGTCGTGTGTCAGAGACAAATAAAGAGGATTTAAGCCTCATGAACACACTGTAGAAAGGGTCTACACAGCTAAACTGTATATTAACACAGAAAAGATACAGACATGTGAAAACAGACCTATCCAAAAACAGACAAATCCTATTTTAGGATAATTAGGGCATTCTTCAGACAATGCAGGGCCAGTCCATTAATGTTTTCTATGCCAATCTTAAATGTGCTCTTGGCTGAGGCAACATTTTCACAAAAGGCTGAGTGTCTCTTATGTCCATTTTCAGCTGATACAAATATTTTTTTGTAGATGTGTATACTATGACTTCAGTTGTTCCTAGTGAGGGTTGGTTTTCAGCATATCAAAAGTTGCACCATTGAAATAAAACATATCACTCTTCTATAAAACAAGGTGATGACATGGTGTAGCGACTTTTACCATGTAATTCTGATACGCGTGGTTGAACATCTCAGTCACTTGATTCCTGTAAAAAGAAACAAAGTCATGTTAAACACACAATCACTTAGAAAGTCATCACCAGATGAAAAAGACCTTTTGTCTGATGAACAGAGCACATACCTCAGTCTGTGCTTCTCCTCTCTGGTCATGGTTTGAGAGCGCTGGACAGAGAAGCCCAGCAGTAGCAGCAGCATCACGAAAGCAGACGACATCATCGGTGGATGAAACATCCACATTCTCCACATGACTTATATAAATGTGGTGTCACAACAGGCAGCCTCTAACCATGACTGCATTTAGATTTAGACTGTATTCTCTAAAGAATATTTAAGCTAAGCAACAACAAAAACATAACTTGGTCAAGTTCCAGCTGTCCAAATTCCCTGGTCAGTGGTCCGGGTTGATACTAGAGGTTTCTTCCAAGTGATCCTTCAAGTGGTTCCCAGTTTCTTTTGCCTTGAAATGCACAGAGGTGGCACTTTTAACGGGAAAATAGCTTTTAATCTGAATTCACATCTCTTGAAGGATCACCAACTCACTTCACCACACCTGCTCACCTTCACACACCCCGGACCTACTGTACACACCTGACACGCTGGCATGTTATACAGTCACAACGCAGAACACACAGCCTCCTCAAACCTCCAATCAACACAAGACAGACTCGTATTTCTGTTTAAACACTGCCTTATGCGCTGCTATCCGGGATAAACCAGAAAAAGTCACATCACGTTTAGTTACATTACCTCTAATGCTGGCCTTACATAAAGGTAAAAAGTAACGGTTTTACCAGCTGTTTTTACCTGAACAACGACCCTTCGGACCAGCTGCCAGTCTGGCAAAACAAGCCAACCGAACCTAACGTTCCTCGACAGGTGAAGTCTTCCTTGTTTGTCGTGCTTTCCATTTAACCGTTCATGGCAAGACTAAAGTAAATAACCTTAGGGCATAGTCTAACCATGAACCCGATACACGTCGTTCACTTCGACGGCCCTTTTTGTTGATCTAGTCGCTCAGTTTTGTTGTCACAGACGCTGCTATTGCTTCAGGTACACCAGGTTTACTTGGGAGAGCTATAGCTAGCTGACTGCCTGGCTAATTATCTGGACGAAAAGCTTGTATAGTTGAACCGTAGATGAGAAGCCGGTTTGGGTTGATATCCAGCCTCTCGAATAGCAGTGTCAGCACTCCGTACGTGCCTCATGTCCAATAAGCTCGGGCATTTCTCCTCTTCATATCTCGGTGGCTAAATCACCGGATGCAGCCTCCCTAAGTTCTTCAGAGACAAACGTCAGAGCGCTACATCCGGGTACTATACAACCGGACGTGAGCGCTTTCTTTTTTTATATATTTTTCAAAACACACGGTGTTACAGAAACTAACAATTTACACATAATTTTCTACAATATTTATTATTTAATATTAATGAAATCTTTATTTTTAAAAACAATTTTGCTGCACAACGTGTTCAGAACCCTTCCGTTTTGTCCTTGTTAAAAGTTTATATTTCGTATTTCAAGAAATTGTACATAATTTGTGGAATTCATATTTAAAAGCTTTTACATTTCTGTCACTTGAAACGTAAACACGTTGTCTTGTGACTGACAGGTTAATTGGCTAATAGGATAAACGCTAACTTTAAGACACGCCCACTCCCCACAAGGTGGATTCCTATTGGATGAGGTGTGTAAACTAAAACTACAATTGCTTACGAACTACATTTCCCTTAATGCTGAAAGTGTCATGTGGCTGCCGTATGATTTCACCACTCGCTAATGAAAACTCGGCGAACGACTACATGCTGTACTTGCTGGATCTTTACGACTAAGAAAGACAGAAAGACAACGAATCAGAAGAATAATTAGGTAAAATTATTTAATAAATAGATATGTTCCTTTACTTAGCCTTAGATTTCTCCTATTCAGTTCACGCTGGTGGGTATTAGGAAATACTTTGCATATACAACAGGAGTTGCCTTTTAGGTGAATGCAGCTGAATTGCAGGCTAATGTGCAATTTAAGGCGAATCCTTTGTATGTAAGCTACTATGTTACTGGCAAATTCATTGAGCTGCATAACCTGATTCTCAATGTCTTATTGAAACCTTTTAGTTTGCAAAATGTCACTACAATCTCTGGGAAATGTCTTTAATTAGTTATTCACTTTATTAAACAATTTAATCCCTTTTTTCAGCAATAATCTCCTGCATATTTACAACAAATGTCTGTTACAGCACTGCACACTGAAGAGTTCCATGTTGTGCAGGAATAAGTCAGTGGGTTTTTTGAAGGCTTGCTGAGATTAGGTCTGTTTTGTGATGTGTAGCAGGGATGTCTGCTGGTGTGGGGCAGCTCACTGGGCTGGTGGCAGCTACCTTCACTCCTCTCACGCCGCAAGGGTAAAAGACAATTATATTCTTTCTATTTTTGGATTTTCCCTGTGCATATAATTTGCTCCAAATTGTTGACAAAGAATTAAACATTTTTATATACAATACAATACCATACAAATCAAAAGTTATATTGTGCTTTTCAAATAGAAAACAAAACACTGCAATTGAAAACAATCCTAGAAAAAACCAATAAAACAACAAAACATTTGAAATAAAACTGAGTAAAATAACTATAAAAAGGGAATTAAAATAAACTATATACACAAAATACATAGAGAAAATAATAAGTCAGGTGAATGTAGTATTGAATAAAAATGTTTATAAGAGTTTCTTAAAAGACATGGAGACTTGGACATGGAGAGGACGGTGCTTATGTGTACAAATGTTTTTTTATTTATTTTATACTTAATAAATATCAAATAGTGGTTGTGGGACTCATTTGGCTTCCATTTTCCCTTTTCCCCATAATGTTCAGCTTTTATTACAATTTATTTACAAGTTATTATTAAAGTCAAAAACATAGGAAAATCTCGAT
>JBBIGC010000018.1:17583157-17599181 GCA_037576955.1 Lepidarchus adonis
CTCTCTCTCTCTCTTTCTCTCTCTCTCTCTCTCTCTCTCTCTCTCTCTCTCTCTCTCTCTCTCTCTCTCTCTCTCAGTGTAAGGCAGGCTACCAGGGAGTGAACTGTGAGTATGATGTTAATGAGTGCCTGTCTCAACCCTGCCGCCATGGAGGCACCTGCATCAACCTTGTCAACCGTTTCTCCTGTTCGTGCCCTCCTGGCACCAAAGGTAAGACCATCGGGGTAACCTATGACCGAAAACATTTATCAGGTTGATTATTTTTTGTTATTTTGTTCAGTTGTAAATTTTTTGGTAAAAGCTTTCTGCTAATAATTAGAAACCAGAATGATTTATCTCTGTCCCCCTCTCGCTTGCATGCAGGCCTGCAATGTGAGGAAAATGTAGATGAGTGTTCGCCTGAATTTGGCCCTCGCTGCCTGAATGGCGGTCATTGTGTGGACGGTGTTGGTCGTTATACCTGTGTGTGCCCGCCCGGATTCACCGGTGATCACTGCGAGGGTGACATTAATGAATGTCTGTCTTCACCCTGCAATGCCCAGGGTAGCGTTGACTGCGTCCCCCTTGCCAATGAATATCAATGTCGCTGTCGTCTTGGTTACACAGGTGAGTTATTTCTACCTAGCCCTTTGTCTTCTCTGTGGCACATCTGCAGTGATTTAGCGCAAAATTAACATAGCTTAATTATTAGAATAAAGTATATATTTTTCCAAAATTATTTTAAATGCTGCTAACTAAAAATTGTTTCCAATGACAGAGCTAAAGAAGAAATTAAATCTGGGATGATTAACTACATTTCATGTTTTTTCTGTAAATTTGGGTCAGAAGTGAACATCACTGATGGACCTATTAAAATTGCATTGATGTGTTTTGTATCAGCCATGTGCCTTAGCACCTGTACCATGTACCATTACTGAGTGTGCTGCATAGTCAGGTGTGCATAGTTCCATTCCATTTTATGAACATCTTTATGGGTTGTGTCCCGCAGGTCGTCACTGTGAGTCGATGGTGGATCTGTGTCTGTCAAAACCTTGTCATAATGCAGGAAAATGCTCTATGAACATGAGCTCTGTGCACGGATACAGCTGCACCTGTCTCCCTGTAAGTGTATGTGTATGGCTGGCTAACAACATTATGGCTTTTGCTTTCATACTGTCTTACTTAACCTTGTATTTAATATATACTAAGTATAGCATAGTGTTGCTATACAGAAACACTGAAAATAATTATAGCAATTAATTATATATTTCCCTAATCTATATAACTGAGGTAGTTGGCAGCAGTAGGAGACTCTGGTTGAGAACTAACATAGCCAGTATTCTTCCAGCTAAATCATCTAGTAGATATGAATGAAGTAAATATAGGAATACAGGTTTGTGCTTATGTTTCTAAAATTTGCAGTTCCTCCACTTTGATATTTGTTATATCCTGGATCTATCCATTTCAAAGTTCAAAAGAGCACAAATGATTGGTAGCAGATTTGTGTGTCAGAAGTCACAAAAGCTCAAAAATACCCAAATTAAATGTATTTGGCCCAGAAGTGCCAAACACTAGTGTGACTGGGCCTTTAGCAAGAAAATTAACTATGTTTAAACTTTCATTTATCTGCTCTGCTTGTTTTGTGCTCTATAATAAGAGCATGCTTACAATTGTCTGTGGGGGTTAAATAGCTTTTTTCCTAACTGCTACGCATTCTCTCTCCATGTCTTCATGCCTTCACTAAAAGGAGAGTGCCGGTTCAGGTATGCTTAAAAAAGGACGCTTTTGTTTAGCATTTGATTAGTCCCTTGTTAACAAGCTACATTTTTTTAATCTGTCAAGCTAAGCTAAAATGATATGACACTGCTATATACCATACATCGTTAGTAACATTTTTGCAATATTGCACTTGCATTGCACTTCTGGATACTTTTTTCACCTCTGGACAAAAGTACAAAGTTGTGTATATAGAAATAGTTTAGTAAATATTTCAATAATGTGAAAATGTAGCTAAAGTAAAGGAAAGCCACTAGTCATTGATTTAGTGTTGTTTAAATGATCTTGTGCCAGCTGGTGACTAATACATAACATATTGTTTGTGTTATTAGCATTTATGGTTGAAATATTCCTTTAAGTAGACATGAATACTATATTTAAATGCTGCTTATTTAAACCTACTTCAGTGTACAAAAGTTAAAAGTAAAAGCTTTAACACAATGGAATGGGGTAGATGAGTTTGCATTCACTATGGTTGTTTTTTAACATTAAACTAAGAGCTTGAGTTCATTTCTCTATTCCTAATCTTGACTAGCAAATTGGTGCTGCATTATTTCTTTTCCTCAAACTTTTAAAACACCAATGAAGACTTGTACTTGCAAACACTGTGATGCCATAACCATTGTTTTACACAGCAGCATTCTTCACTTATTCTTTTCCAAGTCACTGCACTTCAGCATTTTAGCCTTCTTTTTGTTTTGTATTGTTTAATTACAGCATAGAAACATATCAGAGAAAATGTTTTTTTTTCATTTGCATTCAGTGAATAAACACTAAATGCATTGACTCACACTGCCACCTAGTGTATGGGATATATTGTGAGCTGGGTAACTATCCATTGATCGGTCATAACACCACTGAAAGGTGAAGGGTAACTTTGCCTATCTAGTTGTTTCATTACAATGACAGCTGTTGGGGAGTAGAATACATTAGGCGGCAAGAGAACATTCAGTTCTTGAAAAATGGGAGAATTTAAGGATCTGAGCTACTTTAAAAAGAGACTTATTGTAATGACTAGACTAGTGTACGAGGTATGCAGTAGTTGGTATCTACCAAAATTAATCCAAGGAAGCACAACGGTGTGAATCCGTGACAGGGTTTTGGCTGCATGTGGGGAACATGTATAATTTTAGGTAGGTGGTGACTGCCTGATTGGTGTAAAACCAATTTCCATGTATTTTTCATGTATGTGTAAACCATGTGTAAAAAAGCCTGATTCTGAAATACTATGTATTATTCTTTTTTATGTGTGTCTCACAGGGCTACACAGGATTGAACTGCGGCAACATTGAGAGCTACACTTGTGCAAACCTACACTGTCAGAACGGTGGGCAGTGCAAGGAGTTGGTGCCAGGGCACCCACAATGCCACTGTCCACTGGGCTTTTTAGGCCCCCGCTGTGAAATTCAACCCTGCCAGTGCCAAAATGGTGGCAAGTGCATTAAGGAACCCCACAACCCTTTTACTTTTGCCTGCCACTGTCCCACAGGCTACACTGGGGAACATTGCCAGAATGACCCAAGAAAACTGCCACCCATTTCCTACTGCCCATATGTGGAGTGCGAGGACCGTGCAGGTGATGGGATGTGTGACCCGCAGTGTAAGATTCAGGAGTGTGAGTGGGACGGAGGGGACTGTACATTGCGTGTGCCCCGGCCATGGAAAAACTGCACCGCCCAGGTTCGTTGCTGGGAGCTTTTCCATAACGGCCGCTGTGACCCAGAGTGTGACAACCCAGGTTGTCTCTTTGACAGCTTCGAGTGCCGGAAATCTCCATCAATACCCAGCACCTGCAAGTATGTAACCCCCCGATATGTGCACATTAGCTGTAATGGTACAAATGTAAAAGTGATATTACTGTGGTCATCATATAGTGTGGACAGATAGTCAGCTATAATCTTTCCTTTATCATATAAAGTGTGGAGCATATTCATTACAGAGTTGCTTAAAATGCTCTATTGTTTTGTTTTCTCACCATCTCCATCTTGCTCTTTCTCCCTCGGTCTACAGATATGATAAATACTGCCTGGATTACTATCAGAATGGCCACTGTAATCAGGGCTGCAATACAGAGGAGTGTGGCTGGGACGGTTTGGACTGTTCGATAGACACACCACCACAGTTAGCTGAGGGAGCCCTGTTCATCGTAGTACTGTTGCAGCCTGATGAACTTCTAGGAGATCTGAAGGGTTTCCTGCACTCACTGGGGATGCTTCTGCACACCAATCTGCGTGTAAAAGTGGACGAACATAACAAATTAATGGTGTACCCATACTATAGACATGAACAGATGGCACACACCGACTCCTCCATGAAGAGGCGGGCCAAGCGGGAGCAGGGAAAAGAGGTTGTTGGGTAAGTGTCAGCTCCCCAGTTTACCATTTTACTGCTGTCATTTATATTGTTTAAAAAGGCAGCTCCCCCTTTACCGTTTTGATCTCCCTCTTTGATAAGCTGGACTTTCAGTTAGTGAGGGTAGTTGCTAAGGAAGATGTAAATATTAGTATTCACATCATTTGCATGTCTAATTTTTTATGTATTTATCGTTATGTATTTTTTTACCCGACATTTTAAATCTTAATATTGCCTAGAGCTTTATAAAATATTTGTATTACCAGAGCACAGACTGGTTTGTCTTGAATAAATGTTAAAACAATAGACCAATCATGCAAAATAAGACCCACAAGCTATTGAATTTATTAATGACTAAAAAAACAGCAAAAACAGTCATCATGATGGGATGCACACAGATACATAGTTTTGATCATGGGCAGTTGTTTTTAAAACACACACACAGACAGACACACACAGACAGACACACACACACACACACACACACACACACACACACACACACACACACACACCTGTACCTGTAGTTGAATAAATCTGATGTTTTGTTTTGCTCCCTAGGTCCAGGGTGTATCTGGAAATTGATAATCGCCAATGTACACTGAGCTCCAATGACTGTTTCTCCAGTGCAGACTTGGCTGCCTCATTCATCGCTGCAGAATTTCTAAAATCAGATTTGCGTTATCCCATCATTTCTGTGGGCAGTAAGTCAGGACCAGTTAAAATCTCAGATTCTGCTTTTCTGTCTTCTGCACCAGCTTTACCTCAAAACAGCTTTACATTTATTGTAACTTTCATATTTTAAAATGCAGCAAGCAGGCAAAAATGTATCATTTTGAATCAGCTTGACAAATTTAGAAAATGTCGCTTGTTAACAAGGGACTCATCAAATGCTGATCAGGAACAAGGAAGTTTTAATGCTGATTATTTTGGCAGAAAAAAACTACTTTCCTCTTTTTTTGTCTCAATTTGTTCTTTTGATTTGGCACCTTCTTTGAGACTGTTTTCTTTAAATAAAAAACCCTCTGTTTAAGGTAAAGTCGTGGATCCACCACCGCCTCCTCTTCTCTACCTGGTCGCTGTGGCAGCAGCTATCATCTTGCTGATCCTGGTGTTGGGCGTTTTAGCTGCCAAGCGTAAACGCAAGCACGGCACACTCTGGCTGCCTGACGGCTTTCTGGCCAAGAAGGACAGCAAACGGCGTGAGCCAGTCGGCCAGGACGACTTTGGCATGAAGTAAGAGGCTGATACAGCACAGAAGAGTCTTTTTAAATGCCTTTTGAAAATACCTTATTTGATTCCCCTTGTTGTTCTCTTTCGTTTCTCTCTCTCTCTCTCTCTCTCTCTCTCTCTCTCTCTATCTCTCTCTTTCTCTCTCTGTCTCAGAAACTTGCAAAAACCACAGGATGGCAGTGCTGGTCATCATTGGCCGGAGGAGGAACACTTGCCTAAGAAGCAGAGGGTGAGAAAAACATACAGCCACACTTTCACCAACACTGGTTTACACTTTTGTCATATTAGGCAGATATAACTTTTACCAAGCCTTTATGAATGAAAAACCTCTGTTATTGCCGCCATGTATCTGATAATCATATAACACTTTTACTGTTTTCCATACTATCTAAAAACAGCTGCTATCCTTTGGGTTATCAATGGATGAACATTGGGTTAACATTCATAACAACAGAACAGAAAAACGCTAGATTACTTTAATAAAGGTCTTTATATCTGTGTAATGAAACCTCTTGTTACCTCTTTTCCAATTGTTTCATTTTTTTGCATTTTCAGTGTAAATTCCATTAGAAATTGACATAGACAATAGAAATGTTTCATAAATTACCTGCATTTAAAGATTTTACTGGAAAGTTTTTGTCCAACGGTTACATGTGCAATTTTACATTTATATTTAGACAATAATAATGTCACCTTCCTTCTTTCGTTTTTTTTTTCTTTATGCTGTTTCTTTCTCTCGCTCTCTCTCTCTTTTTTTTAGAAGGAGGATAATCCTTTGTTGCCAGTAGGAGTAGACGCTGGAGTGGATCGCAGAGAGTGGACACTGCAACATCGTAAAGCAGCTGACATCACACTGACCCCACCCCAAGCAGACATAGACATGGACTGTCTAGATGTCAACGTAAAAGGGCCTGGTAATGACGGTCTTACTGTGGCTGCTTAAAATCTTAAATCAGTGGCAGAATGTGACTTTTTTAGTTGTTGTATTCAAATGCATACATCAATAAAACCTTTTGATAATTTATTTAAAGAACTGTGTGCTAATGTAAACCTACAGTGATAGTGATATTTGAACTAGGAGGGAAAAGGGCCCAAAGTTCTACATAATATTAGGTTACAAAAACTATTTTATAAAAATCAAAATCAATTACGGCTTTTTTCTCCATTTCAGATTTTGGAAATTGGTTTACATGCATCAAGCACAAAATGTGCCTTTAACACGAACCTGAATGTAATGTTCGGCCTCTGTTTTGACAGTTATGTCTGTTTTTCTCAATCAGATGGCTTTACTCCTCTCATGCTGGCATCTTTGCGGAATGGAGGAAGTCCTGAATGTAGCAGCATTTTAGCTGAGGATGAGGAAGAGAGTGGTGTCGATGAACCCGGAACCAACATAATCACGGACCTCATCACTCAGGGTGCAACGCTCAATGCCCAAACTGATCGCACAGGTGAAACCGCCCTCCACCTGGCTGCTCGCTATGCCCGTGCTGATGCTGCCAAGAGGCTGTTGGATGCTGGGGCTGATCCCAATGCTCATGACAACATGGGCCGCACACCTCTCCATGCTGCTGTGGCTGCAGATGCACAGGGAGTTTTCCAGGTGAGAAAGGGCTAAAGAGTGGATCTACTGAACATCTAAATATAGCTGTGTTGTACATACAGGACACATAAAAACACCTATGCACATGTCCTGCATAATTTACTATAAAAACACAGAATGACTACAAAAATAAAGCTTGAAGTTTGAAAATGTTGTTCTTCTCTTGCATACTATATACACTGGGGCAAAAACGTATTTGGCAGCCAATGATTCTGCAAGTTGTCCCACTTACAAAGAGTCTGTAATGTTCATCATAGTTTGACTACAACTGTGAGAGACATAATGTAAAAAATTTAGGAAATCACATTGTTTGATTTTTAAAGAATTTATTTGTATAATGGTGCAGAAAATTATCATTTGGTCAATAACAAAAGTTCACCTCTATACTTTGTAGTGTAACCTTGGTTGGTCAAACGTTTCCTGTAGGTCTTCACCAGGTTTGCACACACTGTACCTGGTATTTTGGCTCATTCTTCCATGCAGATCTTCTCATCAGCTGTGATGTTTTAGGGCTGTCGCTGGGCAACACAGACTTTCAACTCCCTCCACAGATTCTCCATTGGATTAGGGTACGGAGACTGGCTAGGCCACTCCAGAACCTTGAAAAGCTTTTTACGTAGCCACTCCTTCATTGCCTGGGCGGTGTGTTTGGGATCATTGTCATGCTGGAAAATCCAACCACATTTCATCCTCAATGCTCTTACTGATGGAGGAAGGCTTTTGCCCAAAATCTCACGATACATGATCCCATTCATCCTTTTCTTAAAACGGATCAGTCGTCCTGTCCCCTTTGCAAAAAGCAGCCCATTCTTGTGCAGGTGTACAATCTTGTTCCTGGTGTCATTAGACAGCTCTCTGGTCTTGGCCATGGTGGAGGTTGGAGTCTGACTGTTTGAAGGTGTGGACAGGTGTCTTTTATACAGATAACAAGTTCAAACAGGTGCCATTAATACAGGTAACAAGTGGAGGATAGAAGAGCTTCTTAAAGAAGAAGTAACAGGTCTGTGAGGAACAGAAATCTTGCTTGTTTGTAGGTGCTAAATTCTTATTTTCTGCACCAATATACAAATGCATTCTTTTTAAAATATACAATGTGATTTCGTGGATTGTTTTTTACACTATGTAACTATGATCATCTTTATAAGTGGGATAACTTGCACAATCGGTGGCTGCCAAATACTTTTTTGCCCCACTGTATAAACCACATAGTTTTGCCCTCCTCCTTAAAGCATTCTTTCCTAATAAAAAGACACACAATTGAACTTCTCCTCCATGCTAACTACTTTTTTGTTGTTTTTTTCTATAATCTTTTTTTCAGATTTTGATCCGCAACCGAGCCACAGAGTTGGATGCCCGTATGAATGATGGGACCACGCCTCTCATCCTGTCAGCCAGACTAGCTGTTGAGGGCATGGTGGAGGAGCTAGTGCACTGTCATGCTGATGTCAATGCTGTGGATGACCATGGTGAGACATACACATGTGCATGCATGTTAAAGAACCCTACATAAAATCAGAATAAAACTTGGAAAGTTTAAAAAATTATTTCATAGCTTCTAAAATTATTAAATTGTATGTCATGTATGTTTGTATGTTGTTTACATTTAAAATAAACTGTCAGTCATCTAGCAGGTTAAAATGATTATTATTGATTGTCACAGTCGTAGTCAGTCACCAGTCACTATCTCTCTTAAATATTAAACCAATACTGAAACATATTTGGCAAATGCTCTGCACAGATATGGAACTGTACTACCTTTTTTCCTGTTTTTCATTTCACCATATTTACTGTACGTGTAGGAAAATCTGCTTTGCACTGGGCTGCTGCCGTCAACAATGTGGAAGCCACACTGGTGTTGCTGAAGAATGGCGCCAATCGAGACATGCAGGATAACAAGGTGAATGTTACTGTTTTAATTCATCATTAAGGCTGCAATGATGCACTCTTAGACTTGAATTTGATTTAGTTTATGCTAAATTCAAAACTTGATATAGGCAGTCACCGATCTATGATGGAAAGGTGTCCAAATGACCCCATTGTAACTTGAAAATATAGAGAAATAACTCGAGACATGGCCTAGAGCACTGACAACACAAAAAAATGCCCGCTCCAACACCAGGCCAAGTAAACTCTACCACTGGTGAGAGTGAGGCATCTCACAAGATGGGAGATGTGTACATCCTGGCAGTGCCCCAAAGTATCTTACCACATATGCTACTACGTTTGCATTCCTTGCAAAACGTTAAATATTTTTACAATTTTCGTGTATCTCTATCAATCAGCATAAGATGAAAATAAAGTCATGATAATAAAGTCAACCCATCATATCTCTGGGACCATTTGTATTCTTAAATATATTTGAGCAAATTTTGAGAAATAATAGGCAATACATTGTTAGGAAAAATGTTACTGTTCTGGTATATTTTAGTCCCTCAGAATAAAAACAGCATATATGTACCATAAATGGTATAACATGGCCCTTAAGGTGTAGAAATGGCTGTTTACACCTTTTCCAAATTTTACCAGCATGTTTAAGTGCAATAACATTCGTTTAAATTATTGCATCAGTCTTATATTTGGAATAATCAGGCTGTTTTTGTGGTTGGGTAGTTTGTCTGACATGTTTATTTTGTTTATAGTACTATTGCAGATTTGTTTAAATTAGTCATGAATCCTCATTCATATTCAGCCATTTTAGCTACATTTGTAATGGATCTGTCATCATTTCTAATACTATGAGAAGAGTGTTTGGATAGCCTGTATAAGTGCAAATAAATCATTAAGCAGAGTAGAAAAGTTATCACTTGATACATTTTCAAAGGGTTAAATATCTTATGTTCCTCAGGAGGAGACCCCATTGTTCCTGGCAGCGAGGGAAGGCAGTTTCGAAGCAGCTCAGGTCCTTCTGGATCACTACTCCAACCGTGACATCACTGATCACATGGACCGGCTACCCCGAGACACTGCCCAGGAACGCATGCACCATGATATTGTTCGTCTACTTGACCAGTACAACCTGGTGCACAGCCCCCACTCTGGACCAAACCACATAAGCAATGGTGGAGGAGGCCATCCTTCCATGGTTTGTGGCGCTAATGGAGCTGGGTTTATCGGCATGCGACCAGGACTGCAAGGCAAGAAGAACCGACGTGGTGGAGGTAAAGTAAGCGGGGCTACCAGTGGTGGGGGTACAGCTAAAGACCTCAAGGATATGAAGCCCAAACGGAGGAAGAAACCAGCAGGAGGGGAAGCACCTGCACTGGTACCAAATGGGGGAATCGCAACTTGCAACACTGCAAGCGCCAGCACCAAAGCAGCATCTGGCGCTGGTGGTCTTTCGGAGAGTTCAGTGACGATGTCTCCTGTGGATTCTTTGGAGTCTCCACACTCATACACTGTGGACGCTGCAGGGACGTCCAATGCTGCTAATTCACCTCCCTTGATGACCACCGCTTCAACACGCCCTTTACTGCCACCAGTTAGCCACATGTTGGGCCAGCAACAGGCCTGGGTGGGTATGCCCAAGCATGGCTATGGTGGTCATATGTTTGGTCACATGCTTCCTCATCAGATGGCAACAGGGCATGGCAGTTTGCAGCAGCACCACAGCTCCAACATGCTCACACCCATGAACGTCACCATGAGCCGAGAGCAGCTCCCACCCATTGTCACTTTTCAAATGATGGCAGGAGGAGGGAGCCAGGGGGGTGTCCTGAAGCCTGGTCAGCAGCAGGGGATGCTGCAGGTACAAGCTCCAGGCCAGGGCCAGAGCCACAGCCAGCAGGCTGCGCACATACAGGGGATGATGTTCCCCATGCCAGAAATTAGGCTTCAGCACAGCATGCAGCATCCACTGTCCCATCCACACGGCCATGCCCATGGCCACGCCCTGTCCCTTGCTCACAGCCTGGGGGAAGCCCAGGTACGGCAACAGGTGACACCCTACCAGCAGCTGCAAAGCCCTGTGGATAAATACCCAACACCTCCCTCCCAACACAGCTACACCACCCAGAGCTCTGAAGGTACCCCAGGTCACCCATCCCAGCCTGCCAATGAGCACCCCTACCTCACTCCATCGCCCGAATCTCCAGACCCATGGTCTTCCTCATCCCCTCACTCTAACTCAGACTGGTCTGACGTCACCACCAGCCCCACTCCACTTGGAAACCCACACACACTGCCGATCCCACACCACACACACATTCCTGAACAAGCACCGCTATTGCAGCCTGCAGCACCGCAGCCATCTCAGCAGCAGCAGCAGCCAGCGCAGTCCTGCAGCAGTGTGTATGCATAGAACTGTTCACCACAGTCTGCCTGACACCAAGTGGGTTCTAACCCTGGTCCTGGAGTACCCTTGCCCTGCACATTTTAGTGTAACACTGTGATTCTCATCTATAGTCCTGGGCACCCCCAGCCCCTCTGCAAAGCTGTTCAGTATATTGCTTCATTTTCATCAATTGTGGCTACAGAACAGAACAGAGGGCTACAGTACGCTCGCATTATGTATGTGGCTACTCCAAACATATCTTTAACTATATTACATCATTGGTCTGCCAAGTTCATTCATAGTGTAATGACAGCATGATCTTTTTTACACCATGTAGCACTTACCAACCAATCAGATACAACTCATTAAGTAAATATCAAGCCCCTCATGATTTGTTACATGTGTTTACGTGAGTGGAGTTGGAAAAAAACACCCACTTAAACTAACATTGGGGTTGGTAATTAGCTAGGCTGGGTTTTCTCAGAAGCGTCTTGGCACAAAGATCATTTTAAAACAGTAGAGTGAGCATTACACCCTACACTCCCATCTACTAATGACTAATGATCTTAACACTAAGATGGGTTTGGGAAACTGGACCCAGATTAGATGAATCAGGTGTGTTGAAGGAGGTTATATAACCAAAAGTGCAAGAGGACCAGGGCCTGGAACCACTAAACTATGCAGTGATTTGGGTTGTATCAAAAGAATTACCTGGCACTTGGTCTTGATGGCAGTGTCGCTCTCTCTATCTCACTCTCTTAAACTGTCTTGCTGCCTATGTTAATTTTACACTATGCACGTAATTGACTGTGGTGTTTGCAACCGTTACCCCTCTCCCACTTCTGATGTTCTACCCCAGTCCTAAAATCATCTTCCTGCAGTGACACCAAGAATGGAGCTTTCTTGTGAGAAACCTGCTCAGTATCAGACTTACAGAGACAAACATATAAAACATCAAGAAACAAAATTCATTTTTTTTTCAAGTCTGGCTGTTAAGGAGAAAAAAAATAAAAAATCAGCTGTATGGGACACTTGGCTGCATCCCCAGTGGACAATCTTCATAGATAAGACCAGAAGCTGGACTCTCCCACCCTGTGGGAGATTTTACTCTAGATTTTTTAGCCTCTTATTAAACTTTGAAGGAAATTTGAACTCTCATTACCTGGAAACCTCTGTTTATTGTTTTTTATTTGTTCCTATGTCCAAAGCATATTTTATAAAGGAGGTACTTACTAACCACTGTTAATTTAATTCCTTTTTTTTAAAGAATGGGTCATGATCTTGTATCTGGTCACAGGCTAGAACTGCCTTAAAGTTTTGTATAAATGGAGTCTTATTTTGTTTGAGTTTCCCTTAGTGTGGTCCACCACCTTGTGGATGTGTGCTCACCTGGTTATTTAGTGAGCACATAGTGAAACACACAACTCCTCCGAAATCGCGCTTCCACTTTTGAAAGAATTGTATGTAGACTGTGGAGAAATCGATCTTCCTTATAATGTTACAGTGATGCATCTTGTGTATAATTTTTTTGCTTTATGAACTGTTTCTGTTATGGCAATGATTAAGGGTTTCTGCATTCACTAGGCTCCTCACAGTTATGGTGCTGATCTCGGCCTTGGTTCTGGTCGCCTTGATGCCACAAAGCCTCTGGTGTAATTTCACTGTGGTATGTAATGGGGTAAAAGTGATCATTTACAACTCGGTGGTTATTTGATTCACTTGAAGAAAACGACTGCCTTATGTTTGAAACATACTATGCCTCTTCCCATAACATGGAAGATAATTTCACATTAGTGGTACAACATGCCCTGACAGTAAAAGCATGGCCATATCTTTATGGACTACGAATGGTGTTGCTAGTCAAGGAACAGAAGTCAGTCTGAAAGGCAGAAACTTCATAGGATCCTGTTACAAAACAAGAGTAATTTAGCTTGGCGTTAACATTGCACTTTCTTACATTGGGTGTATCTGTGGTGCTTAGAGCAATCCAGGGTGGAGGAATAGATTCATGATCAAGGCAGTTTCATCTTTAGCTTGGTGTCATCTGGTAATTTATGGAGTACAGTATTCCAT
This sequence comes from Lepidarchus adonis, assembly GCA_037576955.1. Taxonomy (NCBI): domain Eukaryota; kingdom Metazoa; phylum Chordata; class Actinopteri; order Characiformes; family Lepidarchidae; genus Lepidarchus; species Lepidarchus adonis. Next base: position 17,596,444 of record JBBIGC010000018.1, read on the forward strand.
CGCCTTTATAATGTTACAGGTGCAGATTAGAAAAATGTTGGAGTTGGTATAGAAATTTTCTTCCCAGTGCCTTTTTACAGAATATTGTAACCATATTGTAACTATATATATATATATATATATATATATTTGTTTGTATTTTTCTGTTGCTTTATATTAATACTTGTGCTAATGTTAGTTCTGTATGTTTCTGTATCTTTTCATGTTTTAAAAGATCTTAAGTCATTTTCCTTTTGATTACAGTCTATACATTAACTGCTTACACTGATCAGCCACAACATTAAGACTACTGACAGGTGAAGTGATATAGATGGCAAAAAGTGAACAGCCAGTTGAAGTTCGTGTTTTGGAAACAGGAAGAATGAGAAAGCGTAAGGATCAGGCAACGTTGGCAAGGGGCAAATAGATGGGACAGATGGGGGAGAGCATCCCCAAAACAAGGGAATTGTGGGACGCTACTGATACAGAGATGTTAGTTCCCCCTAAAGTGGGCCTGATGAATGTACACGGTTAGACCATTTGCTGTTATCCCACAGAAGAGCTTCTGTTCAGTGCAAAAAGACCCGGTGACACCAGGGAGACCTACACAATATTAGGCTGGTGGTTTTATGTTATGGCTGATCAATGCAGATGCTATGCCTTTTTGTATTATATTGCTATTTTATTGTAGTTTTTCAAAGAAGAGATTTATACATTTGATTGGTACAATCACACAATGATACTTTTACACTTTTTACCCATTCTCTGGCAGAGAACACCAAATGACTGACCTTTATAACCCAAAGTATCTTTTTCTACCAAAATCTTTGTAGGCCTGGTTGCACACAGGCTTGTTTTCTCTGTTTGTGTCTGGTCTTATAGTCTTGCAACATTTATGAGTAGAGGATGATCAAGATACAGTCTTGCAGTATAAGTAGTCTCCATAATTGCTTGTCATATATGTTGACCATATGCAGTATCAACTCCATTTTTAAATTTATTTTTTATGCAAAATGCCGCATATTTTATGTGCACCCACTTTTTTGGCACTTAATATGTTCTTTTTATGGGTAAAATTTCTTTTTAATCAAATAAATTTTCAATTGCTGTTGTGATATCAAAGAAAAGGCTCAGAGTGCAGCACGTTTCCCTGTGTTGAATGTTATGTAAGGCTGCTTATACAAGTTCTGTATATAGTTTTAATGCATTGTTTTCTTTTCCTCAGTTCACTTAATATACGACCTGTTGTTGCTATATGAAGTATGTAGCCTTTTCATGTTGTTTGTAGAAGGATTTTTTTTTGTGAATAAAGAACAAAAACTTGTCTAGCAAAGACAAACCAAACATACAAATGATGCCATTAGAGATAAAATACACAATAAAGGCAAAGCTTTATAGAGCTGATCGACTGTTTTATCTTCGATGACTTGCTACCATCTCATTTACATATTTCAATTATATATGAAAAACACTCTCTATGGGTTTAAAGATCAAGGTAAAAGGTTAAACAAATTAATCCAAAATGTTATACTTGGCCATTTACTTATTGTGGGAAATGATGCAAAATCACATTTGTGAGATTTTTTTGTGTTTTTAATCTGTCAGTCAGGTGTAAGTGGGAACTCTGTTTATTATGAAAAACACATCTTTTAAAGTCTTAGAACTTCATTTCCAAAAAAGAGGTGATGCTGTGTAAAATGTACGCAAAACAGAATGCAATGATTTTTTAATTTCATAAACCAATATTTATTTCACAACAGAACAAATCAAATGTTTACTAAGTAAATGTACCTTTTTAAGGTCATTTTTCATTTGATGGCAGCAAACACGTCTACACAAAAAGTTGGAACAGGAACATGCTTCCATTGTGTATTATGCCGTGTACTGTTAGCAACAGTCTATAAATGTCTGGGAACTGAGAAGGCCAGTTCCTGGACTTTTGGGAGAGGAATGTTGTTCTTGTCTGATATAGGATACTTGTTGCTCAATAGTCCAAGGTCTTTGATGATGTGCCAAATGGTTTCCATTGGTGAAAGGTCTGGACTACAGGCAGGCGAGGTCGGCTTCTGGACTCCTACTAGAAAGCCATGCTGTTGTAATAGATGCAGTGTGCAATTTAGCATTGTCTTCCTGAAATTGGATGAGAGCATATGTTGCTCTAAAATTTGGTTTGATGGTCCTTTCCACATGTGCCAACCGCCAAATCCATAGGCAATTATACACCCCATACCATCAGAGATGTGGAGTTTGAGTCTGAGGCTGGGTCGTGGCCTGTGGCCAGGAGTAGGGGACCTGTCCTCCTTGCCAGGCCATGGACCCAGGAAACTGGGAAGGGAACCCAGTCTGTGTCTGTAAGCCAGGAAACAGGGGAGTAAACAATGGCAGTGAACTTCCCCCTGGCCTTACCGGTGGCTTCAGCTGAGGTTGCTGACAACCCCATACACCATGACCCCATACACCATGACTGGAACTGCAACCCAGCACTGAGCTCCAGTTGGTTCTGCTTCTGTGCACCATACCCTTGCTGTTGCTGTGACGGGAACAAGTTCTTATGCACAGTCTGTGGCATGGATGGACCAGGACATGCAAAACATGGGCGCGCAGACTCTGGAGGGAGCGCAGACACCTCACTAGTGCACGTGAGTGCCTCAGGAACAGGCATGGACACCTCAGGTACTGGAACTGGCGCGGGCGCCGCAGGAACTGGCGCGGGCGCCGCAGGAACTGGCGCGGGCGCCGCAGGAACTGGCGCGGGCGTC
>JBBIGC010000018.1:17605352-17619878 GCA_037576955.1 Lepidarchus adonis
TGTGTGTGTGTGTGTGTGTGTGTGTGTGTATGTGTGTGTGTGTGCGTGTGTGTGTGTGTGTGTGTGTGTGTGTGTGTCTACCGTGTATGTGCATGTTTTGGTGTATATTCTCTATTTCTCTCTCTCTCTATCTCTCTCTCTCTAATAAAGGCCTGAATGATGGCTGATGGTCTGTGCGTCTCTCAGCACTCTGTAATGCTCGGCCAGATCACACACACACACACACACCCTGCTGTAGCGTCTACCGGTTCATTAAAATGAGTTGAAACCCCTCAGTGTCCCCTGAAGGCATGAGATGAAGAGTTACGCTTGTTCATTAGAACTGAGCCGCACCTACACACCTGACTTTACATACTTTGTGGGTGGAAACATTAACATTTACAGTATTTGATAGACATATGCAGAGCCACTTGAAGAAATAATAAGCATATTATTTCCAAAGCACTGTGGTTGGTGTTAGCCACATACAGTAGCTTGAAAAAGCATGTGAACCTTCTGGAATCTTACAGTTTTCTGCATTAATTTGTCATAAAATGTGAATTGATCATCATCTAAGTCAATAGTACTTACAAATGTAATGTGCCGACAATAATAACCCAAAATAAATGCTGATCTTTATTGGGGGCAACCATAAACAACCATATTGTGAAATAGGTACGTGAACCCTTCAGTTAATGACTTTAAAAAAAGATGTAGCATCTCTATTGGGTTGAGGTCTGGGCTCTGACTTGGTCACTACAAAAGGTGGACTTTGTTTTTCTGAAGTCATTATGTTGTGGACTTGCTCCACTGTTTTGGGTCAATATCCTGTTGCATCACCCAACTTTTCAGAGTTTAAGGTGATGTACAGACATTCTCACACTATCCTGAAGAATATTTTGATACACTTGGGACATGATTGCAAACTGGCCAGGCCCTGATGCAGCAAAGCCTGTTTTCTTCACCATACTTCATGGTTAGGATGATGTTTTCAGGATGATATGCAGTTCTCTTTTAACACCAAATGTAATGATGTAATGTGTTCTTTCCAAATAGTTCAGTCTTAGTTTCATCAGTACACAAAACATTTTTCCAGTACCACTGTGCAGTGTCAATGTGCTCTTTCACAAATTTCAGACTTGCAGTTGCCAAAGTCCCAAAGTTTCTCAATCTTTCAGTAGAACAAAACTCTTTGAAATCACTTTGTAACATTTCCAGCTTTATGTAAATCAACCATTCTTGATTGTAGATCATCTGAAAGTCTTATTGGCCAAGGCATGGCACACATTAGCATATTCTTCTTGTGTGAAGCAAACTTAAAACATTTGAGTGGTTTTTATCAGTCAAAATAACTCTAGCTTCCAGGTATGTTAACACCTGACTCCAGTTACCTTTTTTGAAGTCATAAGGGTTCACATTCTTTTTCCACTAGCAATATGAATTATTTATGGTTGTTTTGAATAAGATTTTTTGTGTTTTTATTCTGGGCACATTATATTTGTCAATACCCTTGACTTCAATAAAATTAAAAATTAATGCACAAAACCATGAAATTCCAAAAGGATCACATAATTATTTTGCTACTGTACATCCATAGAGTCATTTTTTTAATCAAACCAAGGACGTTTGTATTTTTAACAATGGATCGTTCTTCTTCCTATTCTTTTTATTTTCCTCTTCTTCTTACTAATGTACTGTCATGGGTTACCAGTTTTGCATTGTAACAAGATGAACAAAAAGATAAATTCACCATTGAACTACTGTTTGTAGTGTATAGTGTGTGGTGTTGGAAAATACTCTGCCACTGTAATATATGGGAGAGGTAAATGAAATGGAATAACCCATCAAGTATAATGCATATATTTTACAGTAGAGATCAAAGTGCTTTGAGACAGTGAAACTTTATTGCAGAGCCTGTAAATGGATTTGGAAGAAGACCAGAAAAGTCATCTTATGACAGTGACGGACAGCCAGAAGTACCTGCTGACAGGCCGAACTCCATGAAGAAGCCAGAGCTGAAAGAAGCTCGTTGTGTGTGCTTGCGGTTTTGCGTTCCTCTCGCCTCTGAGCTGCTCAGACACTGACGTCTGATCTGGAGACTTTCTGCGTCACTCGGACCCTCACTCTGTCCAGACAAATCTGATTGGCAATGGTGGAAAGTAAAGGGGGATGGCAGTGGAAGAGGGTGGCTTCAGAGACAGATAAGAAAGCAGCACAGTTTTGGAGCTCTGTTTTCTGTGGCATCAGTGAACTTAAAGTGATAGTTTATAAAGAATAATATTCATCACTTTCTATGCAAACATTTCAAAATAGTTTTTTGAGCTTTTGTAATAATTAGCAGCTTTTGCTAACATTCCCATTAAAGAGACATGGTGCTGTTCTAAATCATTACAGCTCATTAAGTGAACACAATATGTCTGTAAATTATTAATGACTGGCAGATTTTAATCATGTTTTTAAAAAGAGTTGAATAAATTTTTCTAGGAGATGCATATACCAGGTTTAACAAATGAAAAAATATCAAACAATTTTAATCATGAATAAAAAGTGAGATATGAGTAGAACGATTGGTCCTTAATCTAATTATTTCATGTAGTTAATCCCAAATAATCATAAATATATCTTTTGAAAATCTGTTCAGGTGAAATATGGTATTTAAAAGGATGGATACATTATGTTTTATACTAAATGTACTAAGCACGATGGTCGCTGTGAGTTCGGTTGCTGTTAGCGGGTTTTGCCGTCTCCATTTCATATAGTTGGTGAATCCTGGAGACGACAGTGGATCAGAACTATGTCATGCAGACCCTTTTCCTCTACAATGTTAATTGGCCTGAAAGCTGTGGCGATTCATTTAGCAGCTGCTACTGTTGATTTGTAGATTGATTGATCGATTGTTTGCTGTTGAACACTGTTCAGTGTAGCCTGTCATACATGACCAGAGCTCAGGCTTCGGCTGACAAATGTGTCTTTGGCTTGAAAGTGAATCTTAGGCTGGATTTACTACAGTGATAACCAGACTTCACACTGTATTAGTTTTGTCAAAGAGCCATTTTTTATTTTATTCAAGAGGACTTTCTCTATTGCTCACCTATTAACTAAATGAAGGTTTTTGAGGTGCTGTATACGGTCAAGTCTTAACATAAACTACGGATGAGTTGCTGGGCCAAATACAACATGCATAAACGACACTGGATAATTATTAATGATATAATTAGTCAAATTATCTCATTTGATCAGTGTTAAACAGCAAATGAAACAACTCACCTTTTAACAAACATAACAAACATATGTGTCTTTGTGCAAACAGACACAAAACTGACAAACACAATGTGGTTTCTCAAAATGGCAAAAAAAGGAGTGTGAGAGACATCGAGAGTGGTTGGGCCACATCAGATCTCCATTTGGAGATGGTTCCAGCACTGGGTGGCATAATGGCTAAATGCCATTTCACCCTGTTTAATTATTGCTCTGCACACAACTCCTGTTGAGCTAAGAGACCTTATTGGGTGCCAATTTTAGTTGTAGAAATGATCCAGCCTCAACTAAACTATTGATTTTCTATTGATTTAGTTTGCTGTGATTGTATTCAAACACCAAATCAGCCATAACATTATGACAACCTGACTAACATTAAGTAGGTCATATTGCCAAAATAGCCCTGACTGTGGTGAACTCTATGGTGCGACACTTTTTTTTTTTTTTTTTTATCAGAGCCAGCATTAACATTTTGTTCAATAGAGGAGCTCCTATTTGGTATCAGAACAGAAAGGTTAGACTTCACCTTCTACATAATTTTTGATTGGTACTAATAACTGCATACCTGTAACTTTTCATAAGATCTGTCATTTTGCAGGTGCTCTGACTCAGTCGGTCTAATATTTCTCTCCCCTTGATATAAGACATTTACCCGTCAGTGGTGTTAATGTTATGGCTGGTTGATGAAGTTCATCATTCTCCTAACACTGAAGGAGGTCATGTTCCCCTTACCTCTTATTAAAGCTACACTTATGCAAAAGGTCATTCTTGTCGCATTTCAAAAGTGAGAAACAACCCCCTGACACCCACTCACAGTTGGTAGACTCAAGCACCTGATGAATCACTTATCACTGTGGCTTTTCCAGTCACTTCTGCTTGAACGTAATTCTCCCTCTATCATTAGCTACTTCATAGAAATACAAAGGCTGAACTCTGTCACAAAATAAAAGCTTAAAAATGAAAAACACAAATAAATAAATAAATAAAGAAAGAAAGAAAGAAAGAAAGAGAAGAAAGAAAGAAAGAAAGAAAGAAAGAAAGAAAGAAAGAAAGAAAGAAAGAAAGAAAGAAAGAAAGAAAGAAAGAAAACTTCTGCCATTGTATACATTGTGTTGTTTTTCTAGCTGTTCACTCTATTTAAATATTGTTTAGGATATTTTTAAAGTTAATGATCATATAGTTTTGACTCGTTAGGACCATTGGGATAAATTTGTCACAGCTGGAGGAATGTGTGTAATGATTTTAAAAAATAAATTCATAAATTAGAGTTTTCGCTAGTGTAAGAGACCAAGTTAAATTTTCATTGTTGATTCATTTAGAAAAATGAGTTTGTTCATGTGGGAAGAGAGGAAGGAAAACTGTTTTTTCTGTCTCTACCACTCTTTCCCTCTCAATCTGTGTTAAAGCATAGACCACTACCTCACAACCCCCCCTCCCCCCCAGGCCTACACTTTAGGAGTCCTGCTTAAGAGGCATTATTAGCTCTCTAACAGCCAAAAATCCAGCTCCTCCCACTCCTCACACACAGCCCAGCCACACACACACACACACACACACACACACACACACGCTTACTCAGCCAGTCGTCTGAGCCACATAACCCTGTTGGAATCTTCTCAAACAAAGTGCACATCTAGGTCTGTCCCGCAGCCTGGAGCTCTAACACTCTTCTCAAAACTCCTTCCCACACTTCCTCAGGTCCTAAATGCTAAACGACCGAGATTACAGATGAAGACGCTCTGGCAGATACACTATTTACCTGCAATGTAAAGGTCTGTGGGTGACGCGGGATTATAGGTATCAATGTAGTTCCAGTTACATAGTTGGTCCTGGCAAGTCAGCAGTATCAATAGTCTCTACTATGTAATCTCATTATGAAAACGACAAGCTTACAACTATAACTTTAAAATAAGGGAACATTGCAGTTATGAGTCATTTCAGCATTTAAATGTTTTTGAAGAATCAGTCTATTCTTCATTTTAGGTATACTTATTAACCACATTCTATATTCTTAATATATTGATATACTATGCATAAACCATATATAGACTGTGTAATATCAATGACTGACAATAAAGGGAAAGAAGGGGATTAAATACAGTGGTGCTTAAAAGGCTGTGAAAATGCAAATGTGTTTGTAGCACTTTACTGTAGGGTATCATTTGTAAGGCTCAATGACATGTACATAAGTCTGATATTAGCTTACATTAACATTTAAAAAGGTTTATCCTAACAAGCGCCACATGTCATTAAAGCAATTGTCATCTGAGAAAGTGTAATGACAATGGACTCTTGCGGGAATAAGCCTTTTTAAATGTTCATATCAGTTAGTGTCATTTTTCAAAAACTGTTTATGTAGAATGTCTTGTCAGCTTATGAACTCTTTCCTACAGTAAAGACTTACTGAATTATTTTAGATTTCCTAAACGTAAAACCCAGTTAAACAAATGCCACAAAAATGTTTCACTTTATTAATGTGAGGAAAATTATACAAAATCTCATATCTGTGAGTGGCAAAAATACAGTATTTAGAAAAAGGATTTTCTTTATAAATATATTTCTAAACGTACTATTGATATGAAATTCTCACCAGATGTCGGTAACAACCCAGGCAATCCACACATACAAATAAATCAAACCATACATGTCCAAACATTAAGTTATGTGTAATAAAATGGAATGACACAGGGACAAAGTATTGAAGACGCTTATTGAAATGTATTTAATACTTCATAAAAAAAAACCCTGTAAAGAAGCTTCAATCAGCCTCCTGTGTGGAGAAACTAGTTGCTCAGGTGTAATTTTGGCTCATTCTTCCACACAAACCTTCTTCAAATCCATGGGCCACTTTTATGAACTCTGACCTTCAGTTATTTCCTTATATTTTTTATATCTGCCATTCTAGCAGCTTTATTTTCTGTTTCTGAAACCAGCTGCGAGTTTCCTTGGCTGTGTGTATGGGATCATTGTTTTTCTGAAAAGTCCACCATTGTCCATCTTCATCATCCTGGTACATGGCAGCCAATTTTGATCAAGAATGTCTCAATACATTTTTCAATTCGTCCTTCCTTCAATTATATAAAGCGTGCCAGTGCTGTACTCTGTGTTTTTGGGGTGATATGCAGTAACTTTTCACCTCTAAACATGGTGTGTATTATCCAAAGAGTTCTATTTTGGTCTCATCTGACTAGACATTCTCCCTGTATTTCACAGGTTTGTCTAAATGTTGGTCAGTAAACTTTAAACACACGTCCACATGCTTTTTCTTTAGCAGTGGGGTCTCATGTAGTGAGTGTGTAAACAGGTAATGTCAATTGAGTGCAATTACTTATTGTTTTCTTTCAAACAATTGTACCTGTTGATTCCAGGTCTTTCTATAGCTCTCCACAAGTGGTCCTCATCTGGTTTATGGTGAAATTATGTTCTTTCCACTTCTGAATTATGGCCCCAACAGTGCTCACTGGAACCTACATATTTTGCACTGAGTGGCAGGATTGCTTTCTAATTACTGATAGATTTCAGCTGGTGTCATAACTTTCCACGCCTTTTTGTACTTTCATTTCTTCATGTGTTCAATACCTTTTCCGGGTTTCATTCCATTTTATTACACGTAATGTATGGGCATGCATGGTTTGATTTCTTTGCATGTATGGATTGGGTGAGTTGTTACCAACATCTGGAGAGAATTGAATGTTAATCGCATCTTTAGAAATAGATTTACTTAAAAAGTATTTTTATAAAAGTATAAAAGTATTTGGCAGCCATCGATTCTGCAAGTTGTCCCATATATCATCATAGGTACTCTTCAGGGAGACAGAATGTAAAAAAAAATCCAAGAAATCACATTGTATGATTTTTAAATAATTTATGCTTATAATGGTGCAGAGAATACATATTTAGCTCCTACAAACAAGCAAGAATTCTGGCTCTCACAGACCTGTTACTTCTTCTTTAAGAAGCTCTTCTATCCTCCACTCGTTACCTGTATAAAAGACACCTGTCCACACCTTCAAACAGTCAGACTCCAACCTCCACCATGGCCAAGACCAAAGAGCTGTCAAACGACACCAAGGACAAGATTGTACATCTGCACAAGATTAAGATGAGCCAATCTACAATATACAAGCAGCTTGGTGAGAGCAGAGCAACTGTTGGAGCAATTACTAGAAAATGGAATAAATACAAGATCACTGACAATCTTTCTCAACCTGGGGCTCCATGCAAGATCTCACCAGTTTGCCAGAGACCAAAATGGAACTCTTTGGCGTAAACGCCACTCGTCGTCTTGGAGGAGGAAGAATGCTGAGCTGCATCCCAACAATACCAAGCCCACTGTGAAGCATGGGGGTGTAAACATTATGCTTTGGGGCTGCTTTTCTTCAAAGGGGACAGGACGACTGATCTGTATGAAGGAAATTATGAATGGGGCCATGTATTGTAAGTATTTTGGCCAAAAATGTCCTTCCATCCATGAGAACATTGAAGATGAAACATGGCTGGATTTTCCAGCATGACAATGATCCCAAACACACCATCCGGGCAACAAAGGAGTGGCTACGTAAAAAGCTTTTCAAGGTTCTGGAGTGTACTAGCCAGTCTCCAGACCTCAATCCAATAGAGAATCTGTGGAGGGAGTTGAAAGTTCTTGTTGCCCAGCGACAGCCCCAAAACATCACAGCTCCTGAGAAGATCTGCATGGAAGAATGGGCCAAAATACCAGCTACAGTGTGTGCAAACCTGGTGAAGACCTACAGGAAACGTTTGACCAACCAAGGTTAACAAAGTATAGAGGTGAACTTTTGTTGTTGGCCAAATACTTATTTTATGCACCATTACAGAAATAAATTCTTTAACAATCATACAATGTGGCTTCAAGTATATTTGTATGAAAGTAATGACTTTAATAATAAAAATAAAAATATACTTTGTTAAAAAATAATAATAATACAATGTGATTTGCTGGATTTTTTTTATAGGGAGTTGAAGTGAACCTATGATGAACATTACAGACTCTCTCATCTTTTTAAGTTGGACAACTTGCAGAATCGTTGGCTGCCAAATAAATTTTTGCATTTGCCCCACTGTATGTACAGTCTTGTGCAAAATTTGGGCAACCCTTGATAAATAACATGTATTTGGTCATTTTTAAATTGAAAAGATGTAAACAAAAAAGCACAAAATGTTCATCAAACATTGACACATAGTTACTTTTTATGTCTTAAACTGAATAAAAATAAAAAATAAAAACATTATTGTGGCACTTCACAGACAAAAGTTTGGCAGATGGTGTGATGTTTGCTTCCAGAATTTGCTGGTATTTAGTGGAATCCATTCTTCCCTTCACCCGTGCAATGTTTCCTGTGCCACTGCAAGTCCTTCAAACAGGGGAAGCTTATTTTAGGGCAGCAACATAAAATTTGTTATGATATTTGTACATGAATTCTGAAGTTTCATCAAGAGGCCAACAGTATATACATATTTTGTCACCTTGTCATACCAGGAGAGCTGAAAAGACCTGTTATTTTCCCCTGATTTATGCACCAAATCAATCTTGGGTGTTGGTCTATCCTGCTGTTTTGAAGATTTGAATGGAAAAACTGACTCCCAGAGATGCTGAGTTTCCCTGGAAGCGACGATTTCACAGTATTTATCCAATAACTGTTCAGCTTCAACTGTTCAACTGTTCAGTAAAAAACGCTGTTCTGTGCTGCTTCAAAGGAGTCCAGTGAAGCTGCGCTTCCATACGTTTAATGCACATCGCTGCCATGGAAACGTCAGACAATCTGTGATAAATAGCTGAATATGAAAGAGTGCATCATAAAGTTGAACATGTTTCTAAAAGTAATATAAATATGTCTTAGAGCAGTTGCCACTGATCTACCCCCATGTTTAATGGTTGGCAAGGTGTTCTTTTCATAAATGCTGCTTCTTTTTTTCTTGTTTCCAAAGTGCACCAGGCTTCTGTAGATGTTCTGATGCATACTTTTGAAGTTGGATTGTTTAATGGGGACACAGATAAGGTTTTCTTCTGATGACTCTTCCATGAAGGACAGTGGAATGGTGCATCAAATTCTATGCTTAAATTTGATGATCTGAAACATTGACAGTAAGTGTGACAAACATAAAAAAAGAGAAATCAGGAAGAGGCAAACACGTCTTCACACTACTTTGTGTGTGTGTGTGTGTGTGTGTGTGTGTGTGTGTGTGTGTGTGTGTGTATAATTTGTACCCTAATGATTATTGGGACACTGGAATATCTAAAGACATGGGGTCATTTTGCTTTACATCATATCTTATTTTCAAGGTAAATTTGAAAGAGGCTTTTGGTTACTTAGATTTTTGTTTATGCACAAGGGTGTGTAGGTGGTATTAGCACTAGAGCTATTGTAAATATGTGTGTGTAACAACTCAATGTATATGTGCTTATAGGAGGGTTCTGGTAAATGTGTGTGTCTGTATGTGAGTGAGGTTGTAAGTTAGTTCTGGTAAATGGTGTGTGTGTGTGTGTGTGTGTGTGTGTGTGTGTGTGTGTGTGTGTGTGAGAACTATGTTGGGCTGCTTTATTGAGGCAGTGTAGCGTGCGAGGCAGGACAGTGCTGGGCTGAGCTGAGCTCCACTGGCCGCTAATCCCCTGGTTTTCAGGGTCCCTGGCCCGTACTTGATGAGTTTGGGCAAGAAAAGGGGCAGCAATCTCCCTCACCCACTCTCACTCTCTCTCTCACTCTTTCATTCTCTCTCTCTTTTTCTCATGCCCCACTCACCCTCACCCCCCCAAAAATATGCCTGGAGCCAGAGTGTGCGAATGAGTGGATACCAAGTGTGTGCTCAGCAACTCTCTCCCTCGCTTTTGCTCCAACTTTGTCTATCTTGCGCTCTCTCTCTCTTGCCCTTGTCATCACCCTCTTTCTGTCTGCTGCTCTTTCTTTCTGTGAGTATAGTGAAGGAAGTAGAACGAGCCAGCAAACTAAAGGCTGAGCAGTACTTCAGTTCTGAATCAATCATTTAAATCATTATAATATGTTTAAGGAAATACACTTTCAGAGATACTAAGTGCTATTTAGTTTCTTTTAGGGGTGTAGCCCATATTTTTAAAATGTCAGCTATTTTACCCAGCTGTAAATGTATAACACTGAACCTGAAGACATACTGATGCCTGTTCTTTGCATCACCATGTGCTGTTCAAGATGCAATCATATTACTGGGTAAAATATGATCATTCGTTAACATTTAAATCAAAGATATACCCAGCTGTGTTTTCTGGGGCTGGGGTTAACAACTGGCTTTTAGAGGGTTGGGAGGAAAAGGTAGTGTTGTGGGTATATTAGTATATGGCGTATAATATTATTTCACAACTGCTAGAAGTTATTTGAAAACTACTAAGAAAATAATATATTACAGTGGTGCTTCCATGTTTGTCACACTTACAGCTGTGGAGGAATTTTGGCCCAAACTCATCTTTGCAGAATTGTTGTAGTTCAGCCACATTGGAGGGTTTTCGAGCATGAACCACTTTTTTAAGATTATGTCACAGCATCTAAATAAGATTCAGGTCAGGACTTTGACTAGGCCACTTGCAAAGTCTTTATTTTGTTTTTCTCCAGCCAATTAGAGATGAACTTGCTGGTGTGTTTTGGATCATTGTCGTGCTGCAGAACCCAAGTTCATTTTAGCTTGAGGTCACGAACAGATGTCTGGAGAGTCTCCTTCAGGAGTTTTTAGTAGACAGCAGAATTCATGGTTCAGCCCCAGACCATCACACTAACACCACCATATTTTACTGCTGCTATGATGCTCTTTTATGTTACTTTTATGCCAGGTGTAATGGGACACACATCTTCCAAAAGATGTTTTCATCTTGGCACTTGGCCATTTTTGCTCAGTCTCTTTCTTATGGTGGAGTCATGAACACTGACCTTATCTGAGGCAAGTGAGGCCTGAAGTTCTTTGGATGTTACTGTGGGGTCTTTTATGATCTCTTGGATGAGTTGTCACTACATTCTTGGGGTCATTTTGTTTGGCCAGCCAATCCTGCTAAGGTTCTGACTCTGACTGTGGTTCCCTGGAGTCCCAAAGCTTTAGAAATGGCTTTATAACATTTACCAGACTAATAGATCTCAATTACGTTCTTTCTCATTTATTCCTGAATTTCTTTGGATCTCAGCATGATGTCTAGCTTTTGAGGATATTTTGGTCTACATTACTTTGTCAGACAGGTATTATTTAAATTATTTCTTGATTGAGAACAGGTGTGGCAGTAATCAGGCCTGGGTGTGGCTAGGGATATTGAACTCAGGTGTGATGAACCAATGGTATGTTTTAACATGGGGGTAATCACTTTTTCATACAGGGCCATATAGGTTTGGATTTTTTTTCTCCCTTAATAATAAAATCCTTTACTTAAAAATGCATTATGCGTTTACCGGTAGTTGTGTTGTCTTTCACTAATATTTCAATTTGGTTGATGATCTGAAACTTTTAAGTGTGAAAAACATGGAAAAAAAAAAAAGAAATCAAACACTTTTCACTTGTCTGTATTTTAGAAATTAGAAATGTGAACTAGATTTCTTTGTAGGAAAGCTGTCTTTTGTTCTTCTAAATGTGCTTACTTTAAAACACACCTTAAGCTATTTCAACTTTTATTTTCAGCAATACTAACATTGTCTTGAGGTAGGAAAATACAGCACGTGCCATAACAATAACAAATTCCCATTTAAGCTTCGGCATAGACTGTAATGTCCTGAAGTCAACAGTATATTTGTGTATGTGTGTGTGTGTGTGTGTGTATGTGTGTGTGTGGGGGTGTGTGTGTTGACAGGAGTGGTGGTGGGGGTAATATTACAGGGATTACCAGGGGTCCATAGGCCCTGGGGCTGGTGGGATGGGGGAGTTTGGTGGGGTGCTGTTTCCTGGCTGTAGCCTCTGTTTGTCCCGCCTGACCTGCCAGCACACAGGGCAGATCCTGCTTGGATACCCCCCCAATCCCACGCCTGTCTGAAACTGTTAGCCAGCCGCCGTGAGTGGCTAGCTGGACTTAACACGTCTGGGCTGGGGGCATATGGGGGGGCGCCGGGGGACTTTGAGCGGTGCAGGCTGGTCAGAGGGTGGAGGCCGTTATGGTTTATGACTTCAGTTTGATTCATCACACCGTTTCTTTCATAACAGCCAGTCAGAGAGGCAAACCATTGAATCCTGTTGGTTTAACCTTTGCTTTGAACGCTGCTGTCTGCATCCCCCCACCCCTTGCTTTCTATCTCCGTGTCTCTTTCTCGCTTTCTCTCTTTCCCATTTGTTTTCTTGTGTCAACTGACACATAGGCAACAAAATCTGTTTGAGTATTTTATTATTAAAGTCTTCCTTTGAGTCATTTCTTTATTATTACTAAAAGACTGCAGTTGCTTGTTTTTTGGATCCATATTTTAGATAAAGGATAAATGGCAATAAATCTGCCATGCTCACTAAGACTCCTGCAGTCCCACCTCTTTTTAAAAAAAGCGAAAGAAAAAAGAATGAATTGACACTATTTACTTTTCTGACCGTAAAGCTTTGACAGCTCAATTGCTGTTTTCAGAAGGTTGTTATTATTTTCCAATTGGTGGATTGAAAGTTGGGTTTGACAGTCGGTTATAGCCTCTCTCAGTGTTGTTTCTAGCCTAGATCCACAGCTGCAGCCAGAGCAAACTACAAGAGAAAGCGATAGAGCGCAGGGGTGGGGTGGGTTGCAGTTAAAAGAATAACTAATAATGTAAAAGTATTTTTGCCACTTCTTTACCCACACACCTCTAATTTATTTAGTAGATCTGACACTCTAAATGTTGATTTCTCTTTTAGCTGCACACCTCTGTTTCTTTTTCATACAGTCTACTCCTGTAGGTGTTATTCTATTCCAATTGTGCTGTCCATTAGCACCAGCTTCTTTTCCCTTCCACTAGTGTTAATCCTTTAATTTCTTCCACCATTGGTCAGTGGTAGACTGGACTTAATAGCCCCAAGGCCTGGACTTCCAGCTTTATCTAAAGCTTACGTCTCCTTTAAGATGTATATTCTACATGCTTAAATATTTGCACTGTACAAAGAGTTGCTGCACGTTTGTGAATCTAATGAAAGTGATTCTGACAACAATTAACTTTCACAATTTAGTTTGAATTGATTTTGTATTTTAACTTTACTCTTACTACTGATAAACGCTATTAACACCGCTAGTTAATGACTGACAAAACACCATTAATTCTATTTAGAATGAATGATAAAGCATAATTAACACTACTTATTAATCACTATTAATATCAATATTGCTTACTAACTGAAAAATTCATTAATACTGATTACTTCAATAATACTATTTATAAGTGATTGATTACATGTCTTTTTTAGTGACTGATAAAACTGTAATAATATTTATTAGTGACAGATAAAACTGCAATAATACTATTTATTAGTTACTGATAAAATGTCAGTAATACTCATTAGTTACTGATAAAATGTCAATGATACTTATTAGTGACTTATAAAACCACAATAAAACTTATTAATGACTTTTAAAACATCAATAATATTTATTAATGACGTTTAAAACATCAATATTACTTATAAGTGACTGATAAAATGTAAACAATTCTTATTAGTGACTTATAAAACCTCAATAATACTTATTAATGACTTTTAAAACATCAATAATACTTATAAGTGACTAAAAAAATGTCAAAAATAATTATTAGTGACTGATGAAATGTCAATACTATTTATTAGTGACTGATAAAGCATCATTAATACTACTCATTACAAACTAATAAAAGTTCAATAATAATACTTATTCATGACTGACAAATACTTCAATGATACTTTTTAGTGACTAATAAAACTTAAATAATATTTATTAGTGACTGATTAAAAATCAGTAATTCTACATGTTACAATCTAATGCAAAAATTTAGCCACCCCTTGATAAATAACAAATTTTGATGATTTGTAATTGAAAACATATTGACACAGTCTCTCTGGGACATGAAAAAATACACAATATATTCAGCAAACATTGATGCATAGTTATTTTTTATGCCATAAATTGAACAACAAATAATAAAAACATTATTTTGACACTGTGCAAATGTTTGGGCACCGTAAGAGTTCCAAAGTCTCAGAATCGTTTTACAAGGTTTCAAACTTTAATCCGCTCATTAGATCTGATGCATGGCAACAAGTGCCATTAGTAAATCTCTGACTCTTCAAACCTTGTGCACACACTTGTGGACACTCAACAACCATGGATTCCTCTAAGCAGCTGTGTAAGAC
>JBBIGC010000018.1:17619978-17630636 GCA_037576955.1 Lepidarchus adonis
TCTCTCTCTCTCTCTCTCTCTCTCTCTCTCTCTCTCTCTCTCTCTCTCTCTCTCTCTCTCTCTCTCTCTCCTCTCTCATAAAAAGCTCTTTATCTGAACAGTAAGAATTTATTCAGAAAAATATATAACAATAAAAAAAAATGTTAATAATTAGATAAATAATTAGGTAAATAAATACAATAAAATAACAATGCATCTGTATTATATCAAATCTTACAGTGTATCATACCGGTATTACAGCATGTCACTGTACCATTAATTACATGTTAGCAAATCTTCATTGATACAACATCAAGACAACACCAAAGCATGAGTCCTGCATCCTAAGCCACTTTCACTCCAGTCTACACCACCTACATAAAGAGTTGGATGTGGTGTGATAGGGCTGAGAAGTTTAGCAAAGCCTTTAGAGCTTTCTATATTTCTGAATAAATATGTCCCAAAATATCATCAAATTTGCATTTAAATTAGATAAAAAAAGAAAACAATTAAACAATTGGCACAAACATATTAATATATTTTCAGCAGAAGAACGTTATCCCATCTGTGAATGGTTAAATGGTTCTTTTTCTACCTAAGAATGGTTAAAAAGAATAAAAAATTCTTTGAAATGTTGGTGGACTGTTCATATGAGGAAACTGACTAACACGTTAAGGACTGATGAACCATTACTGATAACGTTTAGTTTCAAAAGTTAATGCTTCTAATCATACATGTAGGATATTTCATTTATTCTCAATGTAACACCCTGCATATCACATACTCGAAACCCCAGTATGAAATGTTGTTCAGCGTATTACTAGAGCACAGCATAAATGAATTCATGAAAGTCACTTCTCTCTCTACTGAAAGTCACATGACTCCTCTCTAGTATCAATTAATTTCAGCAGTGCTGATCCTCTGGATCTGAATTAGTCACCCCACCATCTCTCTCTCTCTCTCTGTCTGTCCATGGCCAGTGAAAACATTAACATAAGTAAGCGGTGTGTAGTGGCTGAGCCGCTGCAGAGCTGCATGGGTGGCTACTGTGACACCAAACACTGCGTGAAAACATCATTGTGCTGGAGAGATAATAGAAATGAAGCGGCTGGAGATTGCAGTGATTGCCAGAGCCGGACCTGCAGACTAATGTAATTGTTCAGGCTCTTGTCTCTGTTGATACAGGCTCTTCAGGAAGCATGTGATTTAGCTAAAAGCCATCTTCACGCCAAGTAATTAGAGACGCCATTTGGGGGATGGCATTAGCCTGATACCACACACACACACACACACACACACACACACACACACACACACACACACACAATTTAACACCACGCTCTGGGTGTTATTCAAGCCATTAGCAGTGAGATTATTTGGCTGATGTGTCAATGAGAGTGTGAGAGTGTGTGTATGTGGGTGTCCTTTTGTGTTCATGTGTTTCTTAATATGGTTTTGGTCTGTGTGTGTGTGTGTGTGTGTGTGTGTATGTGTGTATGTGTGTATTGCTAAGTTGTGAAAGGGGTGTGTGTATGTAGCAAATGTACTCAGACAGAGGTATTACACTCGACTGACTTAAGTAGCTTATGTGCATAAGTGTGTGTGCGTGTGCGTGTGCGTGTGCGTGTGCGTGTGCGTGTGCGTGTGCGTGTGTGTGAGTGACAGAGAGAGAGAGCGAGAGCGAGAGAGTGAGAGAGCGAGAGAAAATACGCATGGGTGTGTGTGATGATGAGATGAGTTCACACAGGGTCTGAAGTCAATATAATAATTAAACCTATTCAGAGTGTTAGAGAACACACACACACACACACACACACACACACACACACACTGCTTCATACTCACACTGCTTCAAAGAGTCTCACTCAGTAATATGTCTACAGACAGAGAAGCACTTACTTCTTTATGAAAGGAAAGAAAATATGCAGAGAAAAGTAACCATTGTTTTTGGTGGAGACAAATCGTAACGATATTAAAACATCCTAGAACTCATTTTGTGTTTGGGGCATCACAATATGCTGACATTGATGATAATTTTGATATTTTAAAAAAATTAAACACTGAAATTGTGCTAATAATTCACATATAATAACACACTAATGGTTCACATACTAATACAGTGTGGGTAGTATTGCTCCTTAACTCTGATTTCCATCATAATACCAAACAGAAAATAGAATTAGACATTGCTACATTACTAATTTAATGTCTGCTGGATTTGTGTGTATTTCTGGTTTTCAAAAGAGATGACAGAGAGTGAGACTTCCATAAATAAGACAAGGTGCTGAAGACCTTTGTGTCCCTCATGCCACAAGTTTGACCATGGTAGAGAGTGAGCTGCAGTTAGTTTGTGCCAAAGTCGTAAATGGTACATTAAGGTTTGTAGATGTGCTATTGACTTAATTATTGTGGTGCAGGACTTGAGAGTTTATGTTATTTCTACTGGTTATTTTGTTAGGTAGCGTCAAAGAAGCCAAATTAAGTGAGCAAGTGACTCAGGTCGGTTAGCTAACAATACTGGAGTCAGTTGGGACCACAGTCACCAAGAAAACCATTGGTAACACACTACGCCATAATAGATTTAAATCCTGCTGTGCCCGCAAAGTCCCCCTCCTCAAGAAGGCACATGTGAAGGCCTGTCTGAAGTTTGCCCGTGAACACCTGAATGATTCAGAGAGTGTTGTCTGTGGTCAGATGAGACCAAAATCGAACTCTTTGGCCTCAACTCAACTTACAATTTTTGTAGGATGAGAAATGCTGACTATAACCCTGAGAACACCATCCCCACTGTCAAGCATGGAGGTGGAAACATGGTGGTGTTTCTTTGCTAAGAGCACAGGACAACTTCACCACATTGATGGGAGAATGGACAAGGCCACGTACCATAAAATCTTTAGTGACAACTACCTTTCCTCTGCCAGGACACTGACAATGGGTGGATGGGTCTTCCAGCACGACAATGACCCAAACAGCCTACAAAGGAATGGCCCAAGGTGAAGCACCTAGAAAGTCTCTGGACCATAGAAAACCTTTGAAGGGAGCTGAAGCTTTGAGTTGTCAAGTGTCAGCCTCAAAACCTTAATGATTTAGAGCTGATCTGCAAAGAGAAGTGGATCAACATTACTCCTGCTATGTGGCAAACCTGGTCATCACCTGCAAGACATGTCCAACCTCTGTGCTTGCCACCAAGGGTTTTTCCCATCAAGTACTACATCTTGTTTTGCTAGGAATCAAATACTTATTTTACTCAATGAAATGCAAATCAGTTTATATATTTTATATAATGTGATTTTCTGGATTTTCTTTTTGAAATGCTATCTCTCACTGTTAAAATAAACCCACCATTAAAATGATTGACTGTTCATTTCTTTGTCAGTGGACAAACTTACAAATTCATAGAGGGGTCAAATACTTTCCTCCACTGTATCTGTCTGTTTGTCTGTCCACCTGTCAATCTATCTATCCATCCATCTACTGTTTGTCTATCCATCAATTGATCAATCCAAGTAATTGTATGACTTTTGCCTTTCAGCTTCTTTTGGGGGATGAAATTAGTTGTTTTGTGAAAAAGAAGTTGTGTTTTGGGGTTTGAGCGAACTGTTTTGAGAAAATGAGCCCTTGTTTCGGGAATCGTGTTTAAGCAGCAGGGGAAGACCTTAACCATAGTATCTCAAAACTCACTTATGAATGTGCGAATCACCTGCGAACATCAAACATTTATCTGGAACTCCTCCTGAGGGGAATGTTATTGTAAGGACAGGGGGGAGCTGGAAGGCATCCAGAAACAGAGTTAGTAAAAAAGAAATGAAAAAAAGAACCATAATGCTTAGCAGCTCTTTAATACTTAATAAAAACAGCCTCCCTAAAGTAGTGGACCTTGGGTGGGCTTCGGCAAGATGCAAAGGAGAAAAGGGATGGAATTTACTGGAATGGAGTGATTGGCCGATGGAGGGATAAACAGGGAGAAACGAGTGCTGGAGTGTCTGAGGAGAGGTAAAAAGGAGTGAAAAAGAACTGCCTGTGGTACCCCCCCCCCCCCCCCCCCTCTTTATGGGGTTACCCGATTCCCTGACAGTTTGTTTTAAATTCGACCATGCAGATGTTTCTCTGGGTGACTGACTTTTATAGTTTAGAAAAGATTATATCAGTTTCCCCACAGATTGTGTTACTGTATTTAAAAATGAAACGACTGCAGAGAGAGAGAGGGAGCTGGAGAGAACGGGGCTGGGGAGGGAGGACAGAGAATGGGGGCAAAAGGGATTTTTTTTCCATTTGCTCGGTGGGGGGGGGGGGGGGTTGCTGGATGGGACAGAGAATGCTGTAGGTCTTTAAAACCTGGGAGAGAGAGATAGAGAGAGAGCCAGAGAGAGAGAGAGAAAGTGAGCCAGAGCCAGGGAGAGAGAAAGATAGAGCGAGAGACAGAGGGAGGGAGCCAGAGAGAGAGGGGGGGGCAGAGAGAGAGAGCGAGGGAGCCAGAGAGAGAGAGAGAGAGCCAGAGCCAGAGAGAGAGAGAGAGAGAGGGAAAGCCAGAGTGCTGAGTTTCAGAGGAGCCAGGTTTGGCTTATAGCATTAGACACAGATTCTTTCTAATTTCAAAGGACAACATAAGCATCAAATTGGAGGATATTAGTTTTTGATAGGCAGCTAGGGACAGGCTGAGGAAAAAAACATATTGTTCACATTACTGCCTTCACCTTTTCATCTGCAGCACTAATTCCTTTATCTCTCCATATCTGTTCTCTTTTTGTTATATTTCTTTCTTTCTTTCTTTCCTTCTGCTGCTTTCTCTCAGGAAGGTTTTCTCCCTCTGTCTGGGGGTTGGTATATAATGAGCAGAAAAAGTCATTGTTTGAAGTTGATGTGCAAGCAGTAGGAAAGATGGGTGAGCACAGAAATCTGTGTATGCAGTATGCAGTAGTTAGTTCCTACGAAAGGTGCATGGCGCCCGAGGCTCACTGATACATGTGGGCACTGAGACGGTGGGTGGGGTTAGAGGAGTTGTTGGGGCGAGCCTGCCTGGTCTTATCAGGGAGGAGAAGTTCCTGTTGCCCAAATTGTTAATGCTGGCTCTAACTGAAAGGCATCAGATCCCACAATGCACCACAGTCAACTTCAGAAGCATGAGCGGACCTCCTCCATATTAGTCAAGTGGTGTTAATGTAATGGCTGACTGCTGAATTTCCTTGACCCATCTTTTTGTCTGTCTCTCCATCTTTACTTTTTAATCACAATCTTCATTCTTCTATTTCTCTTTCTCTCTCTTATATCAAGTTTTTCTATCTTTGAATACATCTTCCACACCTTTTTATCTCCTTATCTCCTCCATCTTATCTGTTGTTTCCACCACCCCAATTCCCATTGTTTTCTTACATTTTTCCCCCGTCTATTGCCATATGCACCTAAAACTCCATCCTCTGTATCTCCACTTCTGTCCATGCAACTTCTATCTGTCTCCATCCATCCTTTCTATCTTCATCCTTCCAGATTTTCTACTCTGTGTGTCTTCTCTTTTTTCCTTTTTATCTCCTTCCATGTATTTTTTCTGCCTCCCCATCTCTGTCTCTCTGTATTTTATCTTGGTCTTCAACCTGTCGATAGCATCCTGCAAAGCTTTACTAGATCCACCACAGAGCTTTGCTTTTATATCTGAAACTCCTTCACAAACCTTTTCATATGACTGTAGCCAAAATATGTACAATGATTATGTAAGATTGCGTATTTTTATTCCTCAGTGTCCTGAACTTTCGCAGTACATGAGTGATGCCTGATGGATATGGACGTTAAAGACCGAGAGAAGAGTGATAGACACCCAAGATACTGGCAGGTGTGAAGAATTAAACATTGTGAGTATAGCCAAGTGTCAGCATGAAAAGAAAACTGGAGCAAAGAACCAAGAGGCTTTAATAGCGAAACAGAATAGCATTAAAAAAAATACGGAAATGAAGGGAAGGGAAAAGGGATGTGTATCTTTTAGTCTCCACACCACGCGTGTCAGAATGTGTTCTCCCCCTGTTTTACTGTCAAGACATATTTAAAAGGTCATCCATCCACAACCTCACGCAAAACAAAACCCCATCAACGCCACTTCTTACATTTCCCTACCAAAATATGTAGAATAACAACGGGGACAACAACCCAAAGATTAAAGCAGTGGAAGGCCGACACTGGCCAAATGAACCCTGTTGAGCTTTCCATCTGTCAGACAGGGAGCAGAAACAGAAAGGCAGAGACAGGGAATGAAAGGAGACTTGGCCTTCTTTCTCTAATTTATTTAACTCCGGCTGAGACTCGGGTTGCAAGTATGAAGCTAAACACTCCTAGTCAGAATGAGTGAGGTGGATGATAACCTGCCCGGTTTCTTTCCGCAGGTCATAATGTCTCTACAAATCTCTGCCTTCATCACTAGCACATATTTTTGCACTTTGAAGGAATGGTTTGTGGATAAATCTCAGCTACAGACACATTTGTTTTCTGACATTTGCTTCTAAAGTGTTGTGCAAGTTATTGATAATTACTAAGTCACAGCTATGAGTTACTTTTTTCACAAGTGCTTCATTAAAATAAGTACAGGGGGTTGTACTCGGATTAAGAAAACTTTTTGGCTTTTATTTTTTTATTAATTTGTGTATTTTTTACAACAATAATGCTGGAACAGACCAATGCCACAAAGTCAGAAGCATACAACTCAAAACCCAAAACCAAACAGCTCCAGATTATCCTCCCTCCTCTGCCAAACTGCATTCTAGTAAGTAGCATTTTCTGAAATCCATCAAACTAGATTCATCCACCAGTTTGCCAGACTGTGAAGCATTATTCTTCACTCTAGAAAACATGTTTGCATCATTCCAGCTGATGCTTGGCACTGTGACAAATGATTTTAGATTGGTGTGCAGCTTTTTGGCCTTAGAAAATCATTTCATGAAGCTCTTAATGCATTTTCATTTTGTGAATGTATCTTGCTCAGCACACTTAGATCTGCATTGATGCACTGAATGAAAAATGTACTGTCATGTTCAAGTAGCACCCTTGTTAAGACGATGCTATATGACCAACTGCTTATCCTGACGTCTTTTACTTCAGTCATCAAGTTCAATACCCTATTTATTTAAATATATGAGTTCCAACATTGACATGCAATTACTAAAGTCTAATACATTAATAAATTCATGTTTTTTTGATTAGGTGTCAAACAGCTTGGCTACTCTTTCTCAGTTGATTTTTTTTTGTATTCATCCTGGGTGATTTTTTTATTTAATTTACTAGATTGTACATCTGGCACATGTCCATCCATCTATTATCAAAACAGTTTAATCCATGTCAGGTCACAGGGGAAGCAGAAGCCGAACCCATCACAGGGCAATGCAGTGTCAGACGACAATGCACACACAGACACACACCCACACCTACAGGCAATTAAAATAACCAATAAACCTAGTCTCCAAACTCCACATAGACAAGCACCCATGGCCAACCCAGCGATCAAACCCAAGACCTTCATGCTGTGAGGCAATAGCGCTAACCAACATGCCAACATATTGACCCAGCAGGCACCGGAACAAATTATTTTGCTTCAATCATCTCACTTTACTTCATTTTGGAGCTATTTTTAGTATTGAATACTGAAATGTTATCAATAAATGTTGTGATACTCATGATGTGAAAATGTTTACATTCATTGAGCAATGAAAAATCATCAAAAATGTAAAAAGTAATTACTAGATCAATAAATAAATAAATAGTTGACAGATTAGTTCATTATCATCATTTTTAAAATTTGCATTTGAAACAGACCCCAAACAGTTCATAAACTGACATAAGGCATTCTTTAACAATGCTATGTTTAAAGTCACTGAGCTTTTCAGTAAGACCCATTGTTCCATAGTTGAGCAATAAGGGTGTCAACCTACTAGACTATATTATATTATATTAGACTATATTCTATATAGTATATGACATTGACACTGACATTAAAGCAAATAAATTAATATATTGTGATTTTATATCTGTCAGCATATTTACAGTTCATCCAGTCATTCAATCCTGAGTTACTGCTCTGGGTCAGGTTGGGCTCAGGCTCTTGAATATGAGAAGTAGGACCATTTCTAGGTCAGATCAAATGTATGAAATGGAGAAGAATCTGAAACTTCCTTTAAAACCCCTGCTGTTACATTTACAGACACTGCACACGGTTTCCATATTTTAGGGTGGTTTAGTTAAACATTATTCCAAGCTATGTATCTACCACAGTGTTAGGTAATGGATGTTGTTTTGCTGTGTTGCAGATGTGAAGCTGATATGTAAAATTTAATTAAGGCACATGTGGATTTCTATGGTTTACGTCATACATGTAATTGATATTTTTTTAATGAATCAATCACTGAATATTTATTTTTTCTTTTTCTTTTCTTTAGGTGGAAACTTGCTATCCAGGGAGGATTTCTAACACATTTTGTGTCAACATAGCCTCAAATTCCAAGAGATCTACTGTACAAAACCTTTTTAAGGAGTGAAGGTTCACTCCAAACACAAGTTTAATCACTTTCACTTAGGTTACTAAATGCACATGACCTTCTTCAGAAACAAAAGACTCAAACAGAAATCTTTCTGATATTTGATCTCTGATAGAACGTAGTCAGCTTTACTTTGTTAGGAAAACGCTTTGCTAAAAGCTCTTCAAAGTCAGTGGTAGAGATAGACTGAAACTCTTTCGTTTTGAAGCCATTAATAACTAAAACCCAGACTATTCCGTGTGTCTATAAATGATCCAGCAATATCAGTGAGAGACACGTGGATTCTCTGCTGCTTTTAATAAATAAAGTTTAAGAAGAAAGTAACCCATCACACAGCAATAGACAACCAATAGTCAACCTAAATCACAAATCTTTGGACATTGAGAGGAAACTCATTTGAACACAGAGAGAGATTGTACACTCCACACAGGAAGCCATCTGTGGCTGATCCAGGGACCAAACCCAGAACCTTCTAACCATGAGGTAGCAGGGCTAAACACTACACCACTTCCAATGAGGCAAAAAGGTTAGGACACCCTATAAGAACCTGTTGTTTTTGTAACGTTCTTGAATACTCATTCAGAATATTTAATTAATTATTTTAACAATACTGGGAAATTCAAGTAATACAACTAAAGAATTAAAACTTAAGATTTACTGAACTTTAACTTGAATAGGAGGTGTGAAATAAGAAAACCTTTGATCACATCAAGGCCAAACTGAAATTTGCCAGAGACCAGGACTTCTGGAATAATGTTCCGTAGACAGATGAGTCTAAAATTATTTCAACCAACTGTGAAGCATGGGGGTGGAAATGTCATGGTTTGGAGATGCTTTGCTGCAGCAGGACACGGCCAGATCACCATGAAAGAATCCACCATGAATTTAACTGTGTATCAGGAGGTGCTTGGGGAACATGTGAGACCATCTGTAAGAACCTTAAAGCTAAAGCAGAACTGCAGCCTGCAACTTGAAAATGACCCCAAACATACCAGTAAATCCACCAAGGACTGAAGGCTGAAAACTAAAAGATGGAGAGTCCTGGAGTGGCCGAGTCAAAGCCCTGATCTTAATCCCATTGAGATGCTGTGGGGTGACTTGAAATGGTCTGTACTTGCAAGAACCCCCTCAAACATCTGACAGCTTAAAGAATTCTGCGTTGGGGAGTGGAGCAAACTTTCCTCAGATCAATATCAAAGACTGGAAGCATCTCACTGTGGTTATTTCATCCACTAGTTTTCAATTCAAAGGTTGTGTAGTGGTTCCCAATTGGATTTTCCATGACTTTGCTCAAATTTTCCTATTTAGCACCTTTTTAAATATTCAAATATTCAAACATATCTTTAATAATTTTTTATTTGAATGTAGGGTTGAAACTGAAACTGTATGTGTAGAATGTTCAAATAAACAAAGGGGTCTTTACCAATTTAAGGGTTTTTCCTATGAGCAGTTGCTTTATACGTCAAAACAGGTTCTTCACCATCAAATGTTTGCAAACATGGTTTTCTGAAAAAATGTCCACTGAAAGGTTTTCCAAGGAAATACATGTTTCTTCTTTGACATTGCTCAAACTGACACTTGCTCAAACTTATTTTTAAGAACGTACCTTTCCAGTTTAGATGTAAGGTGTAGCTTAAAGGTATCTGTAAAAAAAAAAAAAGCAGAAGGACTACATATAGGTGGGCAGAGTGGTTGAGTATGGCAGTATTTGTCTGGTGTTCATAGGTATATACAATTCTGCTACTGCAACCACTGTTCTTCTGTTTGCTGCCTCCAGTATCACCACCCAGCTTCAGATGATAACACTGAATGTGCTTTGATGTTTTCTGTCCTTTTGTTTTGGACGAGAATGGAGGTTCGTTCGTTGGTTTGTGGTGAGGGCAGCTGTTGTTGACTCGTTCCTCTGGATTCAAGATGAAAGAACAATAAGGCCTTGAACTTGAACGTCTCCTGAGAGGCTTCCATGCCCTCCACTTTATCGCGGTCACTTTCTCTGATCTGCTCAATGACTGTGCGATACCGAGGTGACTGAAAGCAATGAGTGCTTCACTTTACTCTCTCTCCTCCTCCACCTCGGTCACCCCCTCCCTCACTCTCTCTCTCTTTCCCTCTCTCTCTCTCTCTCTCTCTCTCTCTCTCTCTCTCTCTCTCTCTCTCTCTCTCTCTCTC
>JBBIGC010000018.1:17709395-17722654 GCA_037576955.1 Lepidarchus adonis
AAATACTTATTTTCCACCATAATTTGCAAATAAATTCTTTAAAAATCAGACAATGTGATTTTCTGGATTTTTTTCTCTCATAGTTGAGGTAAAGCTATGATGAAAATAACAGGCCTCTCTCATCGTTTTAAGTGGGAGAACTTGCACAATTGGTCGCTGACTAAATACTTTTTTGCCCCACTGTATATGGTCCTGGGTCCATATAGAAATCTGATGCTAAATAACAGTTTCTGCATGGGAGAGCCTTGAGTGGGAAGAAGAAGTTTCAGAAACAGCTTTTTTTTTTTTTTTAATTCCTCCTCCAATGACCCGGGTCATTCAATGCTCTCTGCTAACAACTGACACCCACTTACTTCAGCACACCCAGAATATGGCTTCATTACTGCATAAATACCATGAAGCAAACATGCTTTTATTTCTATTTTTATTTCAGTGAACATCCACAATTAAATACTGATTTAACGGTCATGACAAAACCTTGTATCTCCGAAACTAGTTTTACAGGTCATAAGAAAACAGCATTTTTAACTTGAATGTACAGTGGCAACAACTACCCAACATATTTACCCTGCTCACTACATGCTAGATCAGTCCTCCTGGTTAATACCTGCCCCAGCACAACTGATCGGGTTCATCTGGGAATTAGAGTCATTTATGAGCAGAATTATGAGGCTGGGGTGGGGCATACATGCAGGGACACCAATCTAATGTCTGCATTGGATATATAAATGCATTAAAGACAACTTGCAAGATTTTTATGTAGAGAATTTTATACTTTAGTAAAATAAAATGTGTTCTTCTTTCCAAAATCGCATCAAGATTTGTTAAAGTGAATTTTGGAATGAAGCTTTTTATACAATTTGGTAAACAGGAAGTTAATGTTTCATTGGTTTTAATCCTTATTAGATCTTTCTATTAGTCCATTCATCACGACATTTTTACAACATGTAAAGAGAAGCATGCATTGTAAGATTATATAAATAAGATTGGTACAAGATTCCCTTCAACAGGAACAGTGTTTAATATGCTGTGTTTTAATCATGGTTTGGCAAAATGGAAAACAAAGAACTTAATCACATGGAACAGTGTGTAACATTTTAGTTTTGATACAAAATGCAACAGTTATGTCAGTAGGGTGACCGTGTGTGTGTGTGTGTGTGTGTGTGTGTGTGTGTGTGTTAGGTTCAGGCACGTTATGCGCCAGTTGGCAGTGCCTGGAGGTTCCTCGTGGCCCCCCTCCCAGCCTGGCTGTGCAGTTTGTGGGTTCAGGAGCGTCCCTCTCAGGGATGGACGTGGAGCTGGTGGGCAGCCGATACAGAATGTCCCTTGTGAAGAAGAGGTTCGCCACAGGTGAGACCCCCACTTAATCCAGCTTAACCCAGATCACAAAGATGGCCTTTGCCTAATGCACCATTTCTTCTTAGTCCCCTGTGGTGCACCTGTGCTCTTCCACCCACACAGCTCCCAGTTTTTAGTTATTTTTTATTCTTAATTGCATAGTGTGGAAAATAAATGTTATTTTTATTGAAGTGAAGTGAAAGTGATGTTTCTGTCATTGTGAACACAGTGCAAAATTTAACCCATCACACGTGCACACGTGGAGCAGCGGGCAGCTATCAACAGCGCCCAGGAGCAGTGAAGTGGGGACGGTACTTTGCTCAAGGGTTCCTCAGTGGTGCCCGGGCTGGGACTTGAACCTGCCACTTTCTGATCCCAGGGGCAAAGTCCTAACCACTAGGCCTCCACTGCCCCACAGCATATTATTGGAAATTAAATAAAGAATAATGTAAATCATGGTTCCTTTAAACCCAAAACACTTTATGTGCAAATGTGAAGATTAGTCAGTTTCTTTTATACTATATGGTTTAGAAATCAGTGGTTCCCAGCTTTGTTCTGGAGACCCTCATTTCTTGCATACCGTATATCTCCTAAAAATAGCCTGTCTCTTATTGACGCCTGTTTCCAACAAATGCTGGGTATATAACGCGCTTAATTACTCATTTCTTTCGCGTTAACTGTGGGTTCTTGACGGATATTAAACGGCTTTGTTTAAACATTGCTGCGTTTGGAAAGTGAAAGTATGTGATGTACATGCTGTGCGGATTAAGCCGCGCAGCCGTCGTGTGTCGCTCCGCCTTCTTTACAGATCGAACACTCGCGCAGAATTTGAGTCACATGATTTTCCTGTCACGTGGTGGTTGTGCCTCGCGCTCACTCGGCAATGAGCTGTGATTGTGTAAGAGCCGCTGAACTCTGACCGCTCTGCGCTTGCGTCTACGAGACCAATAATACTTTGCCTCTGGGATTAAAAGGTCGCAGATTGAAGTCCTAACCCCCGCACCGCTGAGGTAACCCCTGGGCAAGGTACCGTCCCCTTCACTGCTCCCAGGTGCTGCTGATAGCTGCCCGCTGCTCCACGTGTGCACGTGTGATGGGTTAAATGCAGAGAACACATTTCATTGTGGTGCAGCGTATATTTCTCTAATAATGAACTGATTGGTTGAATCAGGTGTGTGGGGAGTTATGAAAACATTTAAAATGTCTCCTGGACTACATCAGTTTCACTTTTAAACGTTATATTGTTCTATGAAGTGTTCCAGCATGTATTTAATAACTTTCTGCTTTGACAGGGAAGTACATGGCTGGCTGTTCGCTGTGAGAGATTGTGCCTGGTTATTTTACCAGTAGGCCCAGGGTTTGCACTTTTGTCAGACTAGGCCAGGTCCTGCCACAGGGAAGTGGGCGGACAGCAGGAGTGACGTGCGGGGGACCTGGACATTACCCGTGATGCATTGCTGTGAGGAATACAATGGAAATCAAATTGCCTGTGCTGTCCCTGCTGCTTAGGAGGACCTTAGTGGCATATTAGACCTGGCCTTGTTTAACCTTTCAGCGCTTAGCTGTACAGACTGCTCACAATACTTGCCTGTTCTTTTCTCAGAGTGCTCTTTTATTTGTATTGATTGTTAATTTGTTCGTGTGCAATGTGTACTGTGTACCTTTGCTGGTTCCATTTGGAAACTGGATGTAAGATTTTTCTTCCTTTTTTTGTGGAAATTTGTTTAAATAGTATATTTAGTATACATATTTAGTTTAAATATGTATACTAAAGTAAGGGTTCTGGAATGATGTTGCCATGGAAAAAAAATTATCGTTAATGTGATGAGGAAATGTAATTATTAAAGACTTTGTCTTTAATAACTGAATTTTTTTGCAAGTGCCAGTTGAAAACCTGCTGAACAGTGAAGGGGTTGGCTTCAAAGTTATAGAATAGACCTTTATTATCCTTATTTTTATCCTCATTACTCTTATACAGACAAAAAGGAACAAAAGAAAAAATTAGAATAATCTTATATACATAAACAACCCAGATTTAAAAGAAGTATTTACAAAATATCAGTATACAGAGATATGTATGATCTATGATGCAAATGAGCTAAGAAATATAAAGCACACTGCATGTGAATAGCAGCAAGTAAAAACAGATGATGTGTTAATCTTATGTGATATAAATAAATGAACATGGACAAATCAAAACACTAGATCAGTAAAAGTGGTTTACACCAATTTATTACACATTTTATACCAGTACAAAATACAACTGAAGTAAGCAGTTTTGTTACAGACTGTATAGTCTGTTCTTAGCCTAAGTAAAGAAGTCAAGAACAGTTGTGTTTGTCCAAAAAACCCACAAAAATAAGGTATCAATATAGTTGTGAGAAGAATCATATCTACTCCCATAAAAATAATCCATAGCCAGATCTAAAAACAGCTTTACAAAAAAAACTATTACCAAGTTACACAAAGTAAATACTGTTCCCCAAGCACACTAAAGGCAAAGTACTGTAACAGGCACGAGAAAACAGTAAGCCTGAAACTTCCATAGCCAACAACAGAATCAGAGAAGGGATTGCAGGGGAGAGGCTATAGAGACAGCCAAATCACTTCCCATGAAAACATGTAAAATATCAGCTCTGAAACAAGCATCAGCTCTGAAACGCACCTTTGTAAACGGTGAACGTGAACAATGTGGCAAAACCAGGACAAGCGAACCTTTTCCAGGGCAAACTTTTTCTGAAAAAACATTTGAACGGTTAAAATATTCATAGACCATATGACAAAAAGGTTGATTAAAAATGGATAATAATTAAGCCCCATCAAAGTTTAACCAGCTATTAAATAAAACAAAAGGCTGGGCACTTCCACATACCACACATGGACAAAAATAAACAGATTTTATATCAGATATGCAACTCCAAATCGATGCGGAGAAAATCGTGTGCATATTTTGTTTTAGAAGAATTGTCTTGAAATGCAGTATGTGTTACAGATTTGTTAATAGTTTTCCATTTTAATTCATATTACATGGAAGATCTAAAACATTTTACACAATCTCAAATCTAAAATGAAAAGTATCTGCACAAGGAACTGTAAAAAGAATTGGGCTTGGATAAATACGTTCGATCAAAATGAACATTAAACATGCATCAAATGATCCCATGAGCGCAAGCTCACTTCCAGTTAATGGTAATTTACAAACATCCTGTCACTTCACCATCTCCTTAAAAACTCGTCTCATACTAACATGCAAAACTGGACTGAAGCAATGTCTACGTTCCTCCAGTCACCACATGGCGACGACGCCTGCCTTTAGCATTAGAAACAACACTACAGGCATTAGCGTTAGCATTTTTTAACTCTTCTATATCAACATCCATAAACAACAATAGGCTTATTTACATCTGAGAACAAACATGTAGCCTCTGGGTTCTGGCCGAGAAGTGGCTTCATCAGCTTTAACCGATCACCTCCATGACCTTACACGAAAAAACAAGAAAAAAACACTACAAGAACACAAGTTAGCATAGAAATAGTTGAGGTATCAACAGCTCATCTCATATGGCCAGAGGGTTTTTAAATACATTACTTTTTGTCTTAGAAAGAAACAGCGACGTATGTCTGCCGCCCATGTTGCTGTCATGGTGGCGAGAGGTTTACTGTGCTGGTGGGGCTGAAATACGCAAGGCTGCTTTGGGTAAGTGGGGTTGCATTACTCGTATGCAAGCAAACAGAGCCATGGCTACGAGAAGTAAAACCCTACGGCCTCTGCGGAAAGGTGCTGGAGACAGCTGAGGTCATGAGACGATACATTCATACTGCAAATACAGGCACGGCCCGGAAACAGCGACTGCTTTCTGCTCTTATCTAAGGCACTGAAAAAGACACTATGGCACAGAGATCTGAAATTAAACAAACACACACACTCGCACACGTGCACCCAGACACATGCCTGGTTTAGTCCAAGCTCAGAGAGGCACAGGTGAAATGAAGGAGAAAGGAGGTGAAAAAAGAAAACAATTATCAAGCAGCTCAAGTATAAACTCTAGACAAACTACACTGCTCCTGTAAGCATGAGTTAGGTCTTAGGAACAGAAATCAGTGTTAAAACAAGTTGCTAGCATCATCTGGGGATGAGCAATAAAATTCCACCCACTGACACTTGAACACACACACACACACACGTGCACAAATACAGCTCTTTGTGGTGGACCAGACGGCAGTCAGGCTGGCTGGACGCCCCTCAAATCTCCTGCAGCGAGTGGTTGATCTCGATTCTCTCCCTCTTCACTGCAGGCTCACACGTCCCCCGAGACACGCCCCCATCGCTGGTGAGGTCACTCATATCAGTGTATGAAGGATCTGAGGAAAAGAGCAGAACTCCATTGTAATGTGTGCATTAGAGTGGGCCATACCTTTTACAGTAAACCGACAAATGTGTATACATTTCAGTGATGTATTAGGGCCCTGTCACCAACTTTTACTCAATAATAATAATAAAAACATTATTATGGCACTGTGCAAAAGTTTGGGCACCCTAAGAGTTCCAATGTCTCAGATTCTTATACAAGGTTTCAGACCTTTGTTAGATCTGATGCATGGAGACAGCTGTCATTAGTACATGTCAGCTGGTGCCAATTTCATAGCTCTTCAAACCTTGAAGTGGATGTCGGAATGTATTTCCACTCCTCCAACGCACTCACTAAACCTGGCGATTAACAGGTGAGTTGAACCAGGTGTGCTTGAGCAGGGAGCCCACCCCTGCGTTAGATTTATATTTGTGTACCTTATACTACGGGTTAGGTGACTTGCTCAAGTGCACTTCAGCTCAGTGGCTGGTTCCTGGAATCCAAACTCACTTCTCTAACGATTGGGACACTGCTGCAGAAGCTTATGAAGCGTGGTCCATCTGAAGCCTAGCAAACTGAGCATTTCAAAATAGCTTTGCCTGACATTTTGTCAGGTTGAGGTGACTCCTTGGTGAGATCTTCCGCAAAAGTCTCCCGAACTGAAGAACTGAACCGCCCTAGAGGGGAACCGGGGATTCCAAGTGGACATGGGCTCTTTGAATCTTTGAAGGCTTTGCTACATTCAGACAAAATGTTGAAAATGTAAGTGTGTGTAAAGAGCCTGTATATTTTTTAATCAGGGTGCCTATGTTTGCAAAAAGCAAGCTTTTGGTAAAGAGCAAATACTTTTATTATTACTCCTCTGTTGCATGTTGGTTTAATAATTGGTAAATACAAATTTCCTGTAAAAAAAAACTGCACTGAAACAGGCCAGTGAAATGCAGATCAATGCCCATAACAAATAAAGTTCAATTAAAGACTAGCACTATTCAGTCAATACCACTCTAAAACATAACTGAGTATATTGTAAAAGAAGTTTGTACCTTTCTCCATGAGTGAGGGCATCATTGAGCTGAGGTCACTGAACTGGAATTCAAAAAGACATTACATTATGAGGATGTAGAGAGACAGTAAAAGGAGCTGTTTACAATATACATGTGAACCAGAACAAAAACACTGACAGTAATGAAGGTTATTGAGTGGAACTGAGCTCTAGACAAACCTCTCCCATGACGGCGATGGGTGTCTCTCCAGTTGCCTGAGCAACGCGGTGCTCCACCAAGTAGAACATATACTCGTCATACAGCAGCCGGATCAGGTGGAAGGAGCCGAAGCTCGCAGCACTACGCAGTGTCAGGTCTCTAATCACCATTGAGCTATGGAGCACATATAACAGCAATAAAACAACACAAAACTACAGTTTCGCATAAAACCATCCCTTATCTTTCCTTATATATATGCAAAGGTTTGGTCGCCCCTCAATATATAACATATTTTGGTAATATTTTAATTGAAAAGATGTTAACACAGTATATCTAGGAAATGGTAAAAATACACAATATTTTAAGCAAACATTGATGAATAGTTACTTTTTATGCCATAAATTGAACAAAGATAAAAAATAAAAACATTATTGTGGCACTGTGCAAAAGTGTGTGCACCCTACATAATCAGTAATTAGTAAACCTCCTGGGGTCTGTGATGGCCATTCCAAATCCTTCAGCTTGTGTCTCTTGAAGTCGTCCATGGTGGATTTCGAGGTTTGTTTAGGGTATTGTCCTGATGTAGAAGCTCATCCTCTTTTCCATTCTTCCTTCCAACTGTGCAATGTTTCCTGTGCTATTAAATGCTGCTCCTTTTTTCTCCAAACATGCCTTTGCTCTTTGTGGTCAAAGAATCTATTTTAGCTTCATCAGTCCACAGCACTTGTTTCCAAAACTCATCAGGCTTCTGTAGATGTTCTGTTGCATACTTCTGACATTGGATTTTATGATGGGGATGCAGGGGTTTTCTTCTGCTGACTCTTCCTTGAAAGTCTTGTGGAACGGTGCACCACCACTCCTGAGTCTGTTAAATCTGACTGCAGGTTTTTTGTGGTCAAATGGGGATTTTGATTTGTCTTTCTGACCAACATACAAGCAATTCTCTTCAAGAACTTTCTTGTTCTTCCAGATCTCATCTTGACCTCCAAAGTTTCCCTGAACTTCCATCTCTTAAATACATTTCTCACTGTGGAAACTGCAAGCTGATAATGCTTTGCTATCTTCTTGTGGTCTTCTCCTGCAATGTGAGCATCAATAACTTTCATTTTCAGAGTCTTACACAGCTGTTTAGAGGAGCCCATGGTTGTTGAGTGTCCACAAGTGTGTGCAAACACTTGACACTTCAAGGTTTGAAGAGTCAGAGTATTTGTAAAGCTTTGAAATTGGCACCAGCTGACATTTACTAATGACAGCTGTCTCCATGCATCAGATCTAACAAAGGTCTGAAACCTTGTAAAAGAATCTGAGACATTGGAACTCTTAGGGTGCCAAAACCTTTGCACAGTGCCATAATAATGTTTTTATTTTTGTTCAGTTTATGGCATAAAAAGTAACTATGCATCAATGTTAGATGAAAATATTGTGTATTTTTTTCTATGTTGCAGAGAAACATTGTTAACATCTTTTCAATTACAAAATCACCAAAAATCTGTCATTTATCAAGGGGTGCCAAAACTTTTGCATAGGACTGTATATACATATACACATATACACACAGGGGGTCCTTGGGTTATGTTTCACTCTACATATGGTGATTCGTAGTTACATTGCAGGCACTCCTTCTTTATGCAGTTTCTGTCATATATGGTAGTAGAATGCAGTTGAACACCTACTACATGCTTTACGGTAATATGGGACCAGCACGAGAGAGACTGGAGTTAGGTATATGAGTGCTACTCGTTCTTGCATGTTGCCGGCTGTTAAAAAAGCACAGTTCTGCCTCTGCAGCATCATTACATGCATGAGTTCTGGCTTACGGCAAAAAAAAATCAGGCTAGGTCGCATTCAGAGGAACTCCAACATAACCCAAGGAACCCCTGTATATTAATTTTTTACTTTATTTTAATTTTGTGAATTTATTCTAATGAAAACTTCTGCTTTCAGAAACTCACTGCTGACACAAATGGGAACAATTTGCACACACTTTTGCACAGTTCTGTAAATCACATTAAATGCCAATCTCTTGCTTACCTGTAGAAAGACCACTTCAGGAGGAACTGGCGGGCAGCTCTAGGAAAGCTGGGGCTGCCCTCGTGTGGCTTCAGCACTTGGCTCACAACATTGTCCAGCCAGGCAGCCCACTGGTCCAGAGAGCTCTGCTGTTGTAGGGTCACTTTAAAATCCTGCTCTAGACGCTGCACTACGCTCTCATCGCACTGACAAACCCATGAGGCCTGCTCCTGGTGAACAAACACATATAGGATGGTAAGTGGTCAATTACACAGGGTGCTGCAAAACACACGTGATCATATGTGAACTTATTGTAACATATTGTTAGGGTTAACACACTTTAAAGTGTGACTTTACTGGTATAACTGAACAGTTTGAATATTTTTCATCAGTTACATAGAGGAAAAGAGTGAACATGTTAATGTAAGCCTGTTGACTTGTGTGGTCATATATTGGTCATTGGTCATCAGTTAGTTAGAATGTTACATTAGATCGACGTGATGTGAAGTACCAGTAAAGTAAGGTACAGAGATGGTCCTAAACATCGCTAGGTAGCTAGATAAAGAACTGCAGTCTATCGTAAGAGTCAGACTAGCATGTTCTCATTAGGTTGAAGTCAAACCTGCACATTGGCGAAGTCAACACGGTTGAGGTCACTGAGCATCTGGTTGATCTGAGATGTGTTCTGCAGCACAGCACGAGCCGCCTGTGCCAAGTGGTTCAGAGAGGTGTACCTACGCAAAGTCTGTGCAAACGCACTCACCACTGAAGCCTAAACATACAAATACACATACGAAAAAGTAAGCACCATTATTAAAATAAAATTCAACAATACTAATTAAACTCTCCTTGTAATGAAACATCTTAAAATACTGATTATATCCACAATATGCTCAGAAATGTATACTGTGGGGTTGACACAATAAAATGTCATATTGACTGACTATCGTCACTTTTTAGACAAATCCTAATTACTTGAATACTAAACGGAGTAAAGCATTTTTAGCAGAATCAGTACCTTTGTACGCACAATCTCCTGGGGGAAGTTACTCATAGCCGAGGTTAACCAGCCCTCCAGACTTTTAGCAAAGTTTCTAATAGCTTGGGTGAGAGTACCTGCAAAAAGATTTCAGATTTAAAATAAGAATAAAACTGGCATTTGAGCAATTGCAATATATGTAGTGTAAACAAATAGAGAGCAACTAATCTATGTAAATAGTACAGAGTGAGTTTGGAGCATAGAGTATAATGTAGTATATAACATAGCTCAATATATTGATTGACCAATTAAATCAACCAAAATTAAACTTACACAGATGTATCTTTATTTAAAATAATTCAAATATGTATTCATTCAAAACAGAAGTTAACAAGTGGCATATATCATGACTGAAGTATTTCACAATGTAAGTATTTCACAACTTCATCTTTAAGTATGCAGTTGTTTTTATTAAGCAGTAACCATATGCTTTGCAAATTTGCAAACTTACTGGTTATCAAAGTGTTTTACATCCTAAAAGACTTAATCATGATGTGTGAAAGAATATTTTTTTCCATTAATAGTTTACACACTGAACAGCTGAGGTAGTGGCTATAGTGTTGTACTAACATACAAAGTACTTGTAGTAATCTACTGTAGTAAAGTATAGTATATGGTGTAGTACTGACTTGGAACAGGCCGCAGAACATCAGGGATGAGGATTTCCACGAGTGCCTGGTACAGGATGTGATCACAGCTCCGCATCCACTGTTTCACTGGCTCAAACTTGCACAAAGCAATCAGCTTCTCCCCTGGGAGGACTCCCTCCATATCGTCATCACTGTGGGAAGAGAGATACTGGCTCAGACAGGGTCTTTATTTGTTATACATAAGTTTATATAAATAATAAAGGAAACTGTATTAAAAATCAGTTGGTACCACACAAAAAACTGAGCACAAACACAAGCCTTTGGGTTCAGTAACCACAGTTCTAATTTCCCCGAAAAACGTTTTAAATAAACAATTAATAATTTTATTCAAAATGTATGTAGTGCCTCAATACCAGCATGCTGTGGCAACAACTGACCTGTTGGGGATAGTGGTTGTGCCGTCACTAGGTGGCGGTGTTGAATACCAGAATGTCAGCCATAGCTTCTCTATAAAGTGGAACTGTAAATTCATTACCACGTCTAACGTGGCCTGAGAGAAAGAAGAGAGAGCAGAATTACTACAAGTAGAGCAGTAGCCTTTTCTACTCCTATAAATATATATATATATATATATATATAGTATATTCATTGTGCAAAGTGCTTTAACCTCTTAAAGCACTTTATAATTCATAGATGTCATTCATGGATATCCACACAGCCTATTATTTTATAACCACAAAGAAAACCATATGACTGAGTAATTATAACGTTATACTATGTGTTGTTAATAGGACTGAGTAACGTGTCCCTAACAGAGGAGTGTGCAAGATGACTGACTGCAATATAATAAAATAATAGCTCTATGCTGTTTTATCCTTAACAGTAGTATTAGGTCTTTTCTACCAGAGTAATATAGACAGACTTGTCCATACAGAATTCATTTTTGTAATTAATTCCTACATGAGTATTTGGTTAACTTTATTGCAATTTTTAAAAAGATTACAATGTATATTTCTGATGAAGCAATTACAATTGATTAGTGATTATAATTTGTAGAATAAACGAGATCTGCAGGTTGTTATAAAACTATGTTCAGCAGTTTGTCTACATCCCGAGAGATGATTATAGAGCTGCAGATAGTGGCCTTTTGTCAAATACCCTCTGATAAATTAAGGAAAGTATGTTTCCTCAGTAGCACATTTTACACAGTGGTTAAACTTAAAGCAGTACACACTTTAAAGAAAATGCATATCTTCATATATCTGAATACTTATTTTTTATTTAGATTTTAATTAAAATTATACTTCTGTCTTTGTATTTATCATTTTGATTTAATGTCATTATTTTAATTTATACACTTTAATTACTGAACATGCTCACATCTTTAAAGCTTTATGAACTGATAAAGCACTATACATTCTTGTTGTTGTTGTTGTTGTTGTTATTATTAGTAGTAGTACTACTACACTATTTATGGTCAATACTTTGTTTGGGCATCAATATTCCTAGAGAAACTCTTAATAAACAGTGAGTAGTGTGAGCATGACTGACTGAGTGAGCTTTGTTTCGACCTCCGCTGAGCTACTTCCTATCTCAATTTCCTCAATAATTAGGTCATTTCTCTCCTTGGTGCTGTCCTTGTGATGGCCTACAGCATGACCACTAGCCAACCCACACAGCAACCAACAAAGCATCGATAAACAAAGGCCACAAATAAGGTTTAGGTCAATGGGTGCATGTAAAAGTTCTTAATAATATATTTAACTATGTAAGTAAGCTCTTACTGTGCACATAAATAAAGTCTTAAAGGTGTGAAGACTTGATTTGCTTCATACTAAGTGTGCAGAGAAACAGTGAAAGAGGAAGTGCAGTGTATTATTTTATCTGTGTGTGTGACATCAACGTCACCCTTTAAAACCCAAGAGCCTGTATGTGGCTACGCACTTACTTTACACCAGTAAAACATGGCACAGCTATTTAATGTTTAAAGATTAAACCAGGATATAAAATCACTTCTTCAGCAGTAGATGTGTGTGCGTGTGCACTAGTACACGGTCTCTATTCAGTCTGGTTCACACTTGCTTTAGAGATTCTCCTGTGGTCGGACACTTGCTCCTATATCCAGTTACACAGACCTATAGCACACCCCCACCCCGCCCTCCACCAATCACGCGATATGTTTTGGCTTTCTCACCAGGTTGCCATGGTAACCTTGTTTACCGTTGCTGCAGCAACAGTTCAAACACTGCACTCCAAAAACAAAAAAGAGGGAAAATTCCCCTGCCCCAACAAACATGTGTTATTTTTTCCTCTTTACCTTTTAAAAAAACATGGCAAGGTTTTCAATTTACAAAGACAAAACATCTGAAAAAGTGGGATGAACTCTTGTTTCTCCTTTTATTGTGTGTGTGTGCATGTGAGTGAGAGAGTTTATGTGTCTATTTCCACAAATAGAGGCATTGACCCAGGCTCAAAGTTGACTTTTGAAAACCAGAAATGAAACTCACAGATAAGCTATCTTAATGCTCGTCAGTGCTTGTTAAAGAAGTCTATAAAAAGAGACAAATGCAAAAAAAAAGCTCTTTCTTTGATTGACAAGAGAAAAAGTGGTGACAGACAAAGGCAGAAAGAGACAAGTGGCCTGAGCTCTGTGTGTGTGTGTGTGTGTGTGTGTGTGTGTGTGTGTGTGTGTGTGTGTGTGTGTGTGCGTGTGTGTGTCTCTCACTTGAAA
>JBBIGC010000018.1:17724932-17744687 GCA_037576955.1 Lepidarchus adonis
ATATTAGATGAAATGAGATATAAGTTGAGATATAAGATGAAATGAGATAAAAGATGAGATATGAGATGATATGAGATATTAGATGAAATGAGATATAAGATGGGATATGAGATGATATGAGGTGAGATATTAGATGAAATGAGATATAAGTTGAGATATAAGATGAAATGAGATAAAAGATGAGATATGAGATGATATGAGATGAGATATTAGATGAAATGAGATATAAGATGGGATATGAGATGATATGAGGTGAGATAAAAACGCTCTGGCTGGCTATTTTTCCTTCAGATGCTTACAGGGTTAAAAAAAACGACACCCCTCACATCATCTATTGTCCTGAGGGAGGTCCTGAGTGGAACTTTAATTAAGTTGGAGTGAGTAGCTGAAAAGTGGTGGGTTCGAGGCCTGGGACAGCCTGTCTGTCTCTGTGTCTAATGTGGGCTCCTAGCAGAGGTTAAAAGCCACACAAAGCTGCCCACCAGCTGCTCAGGGCAGCACAAAAGCCCAGCCCAGCAGGAGACCAAGCTTTTTGGGTGTAAAATACAGAAAGGCCCGTCCTGAATGGAGCTGGGCTTTATTACAGTACAGACAAGTTCACAAGCTCCCAGCTGCACACAAGCACAGGCCGGTCAGCCACACACCAGCTATTAAATGCAATTGCGACATCGCTGTAATTTCCTTCTATTCACATCACCTGAGATCAGCGGGGGGCAGACAAAGTAGAGTGAAGAAGATGAGGTGCTTCGTACTGAGCTGCTCTGAAATTATGCTTTCATTAAAAAAAGAACAGGTAAAAGTGATAAAAGTAATACCCGCTTTTGTGTATAAAGTTAAGAGGAGTTTTTAAGCAAGTGTGTAAATGACGAATTGAACTTAAACAGTGTTCAATCAGGGAAAAACACATGCAGATGTTCAATTAAAAAAGGAGCCCACAGCCTTGGCTCTTGTTTGCACTGGCCCACATTGTTTGCAGAGCAACAACTGTTGCTAGTGGCAACACCGTCCACTCCCGTTTCCAGGAGCCTGTTGCTATGCAACCAACTGAATACTTCCCAAACCAAACAATGCCATCCCCCAACCGATCTCTCTATCTCACATCAACCAGAAACTTAAAACAATAAATATGTAACCTATTAATTTCAGCCTCTTGGGGAAACCTTGGGAAGAGGGCTGACTGGTCTATATTTTGCCAGACATACTTTCAGGAAGTTTCAGACTGCTGAAGACCCTGTGTGCTCAGTAACTTAACTGTCAAGAATGTAAAAGTAATCAAAAATGGTAAAAAAAAAAAAAAATGTAAAGAAAGAAAGGCTGGAGAAAGTCTGTCTTACACCTCCGCTCTCCAAAATCAACAACCATTTTGCAAACCGCACTTCAAAAGACTTTTCCAACTGCAGCAAAAGATGGATTTGCACCTTGGAAGTTCACACTGATCGCCTTCACAACCACCCGGAAGCTTCAGACAACTCTGCAATAAAGCAGAAACACTTGCCATGAACGCTGTCTACAGAGGACATCTCCTGACATTTCACAGACTCACTTCTGAAAATACACATGTACCCTCCAACACCCCCATCCATGTGAGAGACAATTCCACCTAGAAAAAGATGTGTGATCAAAAGTGTGTGTAAACTCTTTCTGGGCAAGGACAATGTGTGTGCAAAGTAGCATATAGTATCCAATCAACCTGTGTGATTTTTGTGAGCATGAATTTCATATAATTTTATTCAAGCTTCTATCGACTACATACAGTCTTTATTCAAGTTTGGGCACGCCTTGATAAATAACAGGTTTTGGTGAATTTGTAATTGAAAAGATGTTAACACAGTCTCTCTAGGACGTGGAAAAATTACACAATATATTCAGCAACATTTATGCATAGTACTTTTTATGCCATAAATCGAACAAAAAAATATTGTGGCACTGTGTAAAAGTCTCAACGTCCAAAGTCTCAGATTCTTTTTTACAAGGTTTCTGACCTTAATCAGCTTGTTAGATCTGATACATGGCAATAGCTGTCATTAACAAAAGCTTTACAAATACACTGACTCTTCAAATCTTGTGCACACACTTGTGGACACTCAACAACCATGGGTTCCTCTAAGCAACTGTGTAAGACTCTGAAAATAAAAGGTATTGATGCCCACAATGCAGAAGAAGCTACAAGAAGATGCAATGCGTTGTCAGCTTGCAGTTTCTACAGTGAGAAATGTAATTAAGAGGTGGCAGTTCAGGGAAACTGTGGAGGTCAAAATGAGATCTGGAAGAACAAGAAAACTCTCAGAGAGAACTGCTCATATGCATCAATGTTTGCTGAAAATATTGTGTATTTTTTCCATGTCCTAGAGAATCTGTGTTGACATCTTTTCAATTACAAATTCACCAAAATCTGTTATTT
Organism: Lepidarchus adonis; assembly: GCA_037576955.1. NCBI lineage: Eukaryota > Metazoa > Chordata > Actinopteri > Characiformes > Lepidarchidae > Lepidarchus > Lepidarchus adonis. The sequence continues at coordinate 17,727,334 of JBBIGC010000018.1, forward strand.
ATCAAGGGGTGCACAAACTTTTGCATAAGACTGTAAATACAGGAGTATATGCGTCCATGCAAGTGCACATGCACCCATCCATACACAACACAAATTAACACAGGATTAACACAATAGAGGCCGTTCTTCAGCTTGACTTGTTAATTCATGGTTAATGCATTAAGGCCTAATCAGGGGTCTGCAGATGGCTGAAGATAGAAGAGAAAATGCAGAGAAGAGAAGAGAAATTGCAGAGAAGAGAAGAGAAGAGAAGAGAAGAGAAGAGAAGATGAATTGCTGAGAAGAGAAGAGGAATTGCAGAGAAGAGAAGAGGAATTGCAGAGAAGAGAAGACGAATTGCAGAGAAGAGAAATTGCTGAGAAGAGAAGAGAAGAGAAGAGAAGAGAAGAGAAGAGAAGAGAAGAGAAGAGAAGAGAAGAGAAGAGAAGAGAAGAGAATTTGCAGACTCAGGCTAGGTTCTGGCTCGCCTCATCCTGATCCTCCCTGTGCTCATCATACATCTCCGGCTGCCATCTCTACCTCGGCCCATCCGTCACCAAAGCTCAGGGCTCCGCAGCCTGCCGTTGCCATGGAGATCGTTTGTTCACACTTACAACTCTCGACTCCCCCAGACCACCACTACCACCCCCCTACGCCCACCCCTCCGTAAACCCTTCCAGATTTCCGTCCCCACCCCCAACCCGGAGCGAATGAAGAGCGCAAGCAGAGGAAAGGAAAAGTGTTTTAAAAGTGTTAACGCGTAACCTCAGAACAAAGCCAAGCAGCTGGGGAGGAGGAGGAGGACATTGTCCTTAAGGTAAACTGTTACATGTGGGCGTCTCGGTGGGGATAAGTTTCTCTTAGCCATTTTTTTTCTTTCTTTTTCCCCCTTCTTCATGTAAGTGATGGAGGATCTCCAGCTTTCTGTTGTCACACCACCTTGTTGCCCATAGCGATAGAACAACAGAAGATCATGAAGGCAAGGAAAGAGCAGATCCTCTTGAGCAAAAAGGTGCATTTAACGATTTCCCCTGGAACAGGTGGCCTTAAAATACACATCCTGCCTATTACAACCTATGACACGTGCAGGGAAGGTGTCCTGGCACGTGAAATTTCTGAATGAGTGCACACATTAAAGCATCTCTGCAGACTTAGATTACAAATGCAAAACAGCAGTGAGATTAAGGAGATAATCTGATCGGAAAACATCACAGCAACTTAACTCAATACGAGCAATGAAAGTGCGCAAGTTTTTGATTCACAAGAAGTAACATAGCAACCTGTTGCTGTGAACACAACTATGGAGCATACTATGCTTTTCTTTTCCTTCAGTGTTCTACTGCACACATTCAGAACAGAGGAGCGAGTCCAACTAAACACTCTCCAAGTGGCAGGAGGTCAAAGTAAAGCAGACAGTGAGATACAAATCATACTGAGCAGAGAGAAAACTTGCCACATTGTCTGTGCATTACATTTGCTCTTCTGAGACAAGCTGTCATGCTCACATTACTGAAGCGCACCAGCTGAGCCGCCGTTGTTTTGATAATCCTGAGGAAAAACATAACCTTTCGCACACTGTCTTTCTCGGATGGATCCTGTTCAACTACAACAGTCCATGACTGGACACAGACAGAGCCAAAAACCAGCTTTCATCTTATGAGTCGGTCTAGAAGATCTTTCCTCCACAGACTTGGCTCACATGCACAAAGCAGCGGATGCACATCGTCCTTCACTAGTGTTTTAGTTGTCTACTCAATGCCAGCTCTGCACTGCCATGACTGGTGGAAAACACCAAGTTAATTTTACCTGGACTGAGCCTGGTTGAAAAAGGTCGGCCCGGACGGGTTTTAGATTGTCGCTGGTGTTTCCAAACAGGTATCTGAATATTTGTTCTAAAATCACACCAAAAACATCAGCAATTATTACTCGTCTGTCTGGCCGAACACACACATTTCCGTTTTAATCTATGCTTTAGTTTACAATGGCTTTGACAGATATACCTCTTGGTACAAGTTCTGCAGTCATTTTCTCCCAGTCAAATCATACTTAAAATACTAGTATACTATTCTAGTATACTTTCTCCTCTCTCTTTCTCTCCTCTTTCACTCCTCTTACTCTTTCTCTCTCTTTCTGTGTCGATCTCTCTCTCTCGTCTTGCTCACTTTTACTCTCCTCTCTCGTTCTCTTTTTCTCCTCTCTCTCACTCCTTTTCTCTCCCCTCTCTCTTGTTCTCTTTCCTCTCTCTTTCTCTCACTCAATTTCTTCTCCTCTTTCACCCCTCTTCTTCTCCCTCTCTTTCTGTGTCTATCTCTCTCTCTCTCCTCTTGCTCTCTTTTACTCTCCTATATACAGAATGTCCCACAGTTACAATGGTTCGACCTGAGATTATGATTATGATATTGATTCTTATAATTATGATATTGATACAACAAAAATGTATCAATCAGCATATGCTGTACGAAACATTGAGGTGCTAAATATCTTGGTTGGTTGCCTCACTCTCACTGGCAACCAACAGAATCAGTTGTCTTGGTTTTAGAGTATGCATGTGTATCAACATTTTCAATTTACGATGGGGTCGTTGGGACACATGTCCATAGTACGTCAGGGACTACAGGTATATAATAGTAACTTACTAAAATGTGAAGTTTGTGGTGACCTAGCTGTTGCCCAGGATTTCCTGTTCTGTATTAACTGTGTGAGGAGACCTTCTAAGTGAATCTTCTCTGAATAAACATCTCCTGTTAATGTCAAGTTTTAAACACTCTATAAACTGAGAAAAGAAAGAGAGCAAAAGAGTTCATATTTTCACCTGACGAATGACCTGATAAGGCAGCATGGGCCGGACACTTGCATTTCCCTTATGCTACGCTTCCGTCACTTTAAACATTTTCTGACTACATTTATTGTAGTCCAGGTAACAATTGTGGTTTAATAAAAATGAAAAGAATCTAAATCCTGAATGGACAGCATGGTGGATTACCACATCTGCCTACAAAATCTCCCATCAGAGTATTCCAACTGAATAAAGAAAAAAATACAGGGGGCCCTTGAATTTCAACATTAACGACTTATTAAAATTTGTGGTAACGACACTGTCCCAACCCATTTTTTTTGTTTTGTTTTGTTTATAATGGTGTGAACATGAAAGTACCTTTAATAAAACGCCAAAAAAATGCAATACAGAGCCTCGGGTGAGTGAATGTCTCACTCTGGTTGACTGGCAGGGGTTTACACAGTAAACGTTTGTCAAAATTCGACTTGCAACATACGACAACGTAACCCAGTCGTAAGTTGAGGATCCCCTGTACCAAGTATTCAAATTACTCAACCCTTGCTCACATGGACAGGAAATGTGGCTCATCATTAGTACCCACCCATGGTTATGGTGTGGCTGTTCTGATTAAGTCACAAAGCTCAGTCTGGTGATTATATTCATTTAGATAATGTCTGCAATGAACCTGGGAGTATTGGATTCTAGATATGAAGCTACAAAAGGCTGGGTCAAGAGATGTCATCCTTCAGATCCTATCTCTGAGCTGATTATGTAGCACGTGGCCTGAGAAGGCAACATCTTGGCCATGTGTCTCAAAGTTACCGAGGTCTCAAATTTGAATACCTCTTATCTGGAATCTAACACTCCTAGTTTCATTGCAGCAATAAACCATAATCATCACTCAGATGGCTCACATTTAGCTAAACTAAAGAACCATGCAGTGAGAATAGGTGTGTACTGACAAACACGATATACTGAGTTACTAAATTTCAACCGGTCATGACAAAAGTTGTATTCAATCAAACATAATCCATGATCTGCTGCTGCAGCACACTAGCCTCAATGCACTAAGAGCAATGCCAATCATGAGCTAGAACTAGGTCAGGTCAGGTATCCATGCTCTGTTCTCTAGATTAATGAAGCTTTAGGGCAAGTAGGAGAGTCATGTGTGATCCAGCACTAATTATACATCAGTACACAACCTCATCAATGCTCTAGAGGTTTAATGCAAACAGTCCTCAAGCAATGCTCCAACATCTAGTATAAAACCTTTCCAGCAGAGGCAGCAAAGAAGAGGTAAACTCCCTAATAATATCCTGATATTGGAAGAAACATTGGGGTTGAGATTAATAAATTTCACAGTAGTGCCAGACAATATGAGGATATGATGATATGACGCAAACAATATGATTTTCTGAGCATTTTGTGATATTGTCAAAACTTAAACACTCTTTCATTTGAAAAAGACCATCATTAGGTTCCCCTGAGTCAGACTACGGTCTGAGAAACACAGAATAAAAATTATTCACACTCAATACACATTTTTTCAAAAATATGGCTCTTCTGTTTGTTCCATTTTAAAAGCTGGAAAAATACATATTGTGGCTTATTGTGTATTGATAAAATATGGTGATATGAAATTTTGCCATTTCTATATCCCTCACTACCACCTGTTCCTAAACCATGACTAACAGTGAACAAGTTATTGGTTCTGTCCCACATCTGTGAAGTTAAGGAACTCCAGAAGCAGATTCGTGGAAAATGTTCTTGTTTATTGCCATGTTACAAATGATTGTGCCGTTGATTGGTAATTTATGAGAACTCTGCAGTGTTTGGAAGCAGTAAAAGTTTCTTCAATAAACAAAGAAGAGATCTGGTCTTGTAGAAGTCAATACCATTCAAACACATGGTGTTAGTTTCACCCCAGTGAGACGATGGCCTTGGCCTGCATGTAAGCACCAGTGGCACTGTTTGACATGTTTTCCATACAATAGTGTGATGACAATATTGTGGAGCAGGCAGTCACAGAGTCACTGAGGGTTCACATTGCTCCGAATCAACAAGCACTTCCACATCTATTCAGGTGCTCAAGGAGGCATGAATAGCCATTCATAGGCTAAAGCAGAAATCTGCAAACACACAGGACTCGAGTGCGGAGGATAAATGCACAGGATGTTGGTATGACAGGAGGGAAGTGCTTTGCATCAGACCAGACACTAAATGCGAGGCCTGGAGTGAACCAGTGACCCAGGCAAACAATATATAAACTGTATTCTTCACCATAATGAAACTGGGGCCGTCAGGGGGTTTAAGAAGAACGTGAAGAAGAAAAACAAAAACAACGTATCAAAGCTAATAGTACATTCACTCTGGGTATTACCAGCAACTTGACACATCACCTCAAATGTGATGAAAAAGAAAACTGTGATGAATTACTACTATTCAATTAAATTATAAAATGAATAAATAACATTGTTTAAAGATGATATTTCAATAATAAATAAAGCAAAACCTACCCAGTACTAGAGTTTTTATCTACAATATATTGCTGACAACAAAATATAACCCATTACATTAACTCTATGACGTCTAAATGACTTTCTGTTATATTATGTAATGTAATAAGGCAGACACATGATCTAAATTATTCTTTATCATAATGTTTAATTCTAATACATTTTATAAACTACATTTGTATCCAAAGGTTTTAACATCAACATAGGCTGGAATGGTAATAACACAGTTCCTATTTTGCAGAAAACATATAAATGTAAAAAACTTCCATCCAGCTTGTTGATAACTGTAATAATACGAAACTTTTTTTCTGCAAAAATATCACATTTATGCAATTAAACTTAAAGTCATATGACAGATTTCTGTCATGCCTCTCTTAATGCACACAGTTGAGAATGAGAAAGAATGCTGCTTTTTTCTTCTTTAAAGAGCGTCACTCTTAAAATCAATCTAGAAATGTAAAGGAAAAGTCCAGAGAAGAAAAGTGTCAGTGGGGGTGGGGGGACTGTCTCTCTACTGTCCATGTCAATAGACTGAGAGGGAAAGGAGGGGGAGAGAGCTAGAGAGCAAAAGGGAGAGAGAGGCGAGACAGCGAGCAGCCTATTATGATGCAAATCTGAGGGCCCAGTGTGCTGTTTGTGGCAGGAAATTTAATTAGCAGTTGTGTAGCTACGATACAAACCAGGTGGAATGTAAAGAATGTCCTGATGAGGGGAGGCTATAGCGAGGGGCGGGTTTATGCCCAGGGTGCGTCTGTGTGTGAAAAACATTTCATTTCCAGACAAGTTTTCACCTGTTGCTGAAGCATTTTCTAAGCCTGCTTTAGAGACACACACACACACACACAGAATGGAAGAACAAGTAAATGGAAAGGCAGAGAATAAGTGTGTGTGTGTGTGTGTGTGTGTGTGTGTGTGTGTGTGTGTGTATGTGTGAGGAGAGAGAGAGAGAGAGAGAGAGAGAGAGAGAGAGAGAGAGAGAGAGAGAGGGAGTCAGAATGAAAGAGAAAATGAGAGACAGAGAGTAAAAGGGAAGGAAAGACAATGAGAGTAAGGATGATAGAATGACAGAAAAACAGTCTGAGCAAGAAAGAAAGAGTATGTGTGTGGGGAGGTAGGAGATGATAGTGCTGAATCACCATTGGATACCATTTCCAAGTCATAACTGAAGATTAATACAAAACCAACTCCTGAATCTATTTGACAAATTAAGAGCGTCTGAAACTATAGATCAGCCTGTGGCAGTGTCTCAGTTCTGCAACAGTATACAGCTGCCGTTTCCACAGACTCACCAAAACAAACACCACACAGAACTGATAAGACGCACAATTACAGCGGCAATTAGGATGACAGAAAGCGCTGAGATCTACTGAATGAGCTTTATTAGAGGGATGTGCCTGGAAGGTTTACGTGCAGGCCAGCAATTCTCATCATATCATCATTTCAAAACCGCTAAATGTCTCAGGGCCATGGAGGTATCAGGGAAACTCAGACTGACAAGCTTGAAAAATTCATATTTGTCAGAGAATATCCAATAAATCAGTGGTCCTGACTGAGGAACAACCTCACCAAGTGTTTTCAGACATAATCACTGATCACACAGTTGACAATTCTATTAAACAGTAGTAAGAGTGCACACAGGCTGGTCTAATGCCATGCTACTCTTACTTAGCTACTCAATGAACAATTAATGCCAGATACTAATGTAGCTCCAGCTATGAGAGTTCTGATATAAAGGGAAATGTTAATACTGTTAAAAACTATGGAAAAGGGTTAGAAAAAACAGCAATGTGTTGAAGCATTTTTCTGAACAACAATAAACTGAAATTTCAGATATTCCAAGTTTTTTAACATGCTACACACAAGTGTCACTGCTTCCCAGTTGTGTAACGCATCCATCACTGCAGGTAAACAAAATTAGTACCAAACATGCAGGTTTAGCTATTTTTCTTTAACTTATAAAAACTATATAATGGTGTACAAAAATTTTCATTTCATCCATGTATATGGGGAGTGGCATCCTTAAAAAAAACTGTCATGAGTGTTTAGTATTCACCCTGGGTTTTTCTCTCGCAGACCATTGAACTCCTTGCTCTCAGAGTGATGCACTCATGAAGAGGTTAATAATGTTCTTGGATTTCATCCAATTGAATGCAATACATAAGCAATACCATGGGAAGGATGACTCTGAACACTTTAGACATGGTTTTGTAATCTATTCTAGCTTGATTATTATCATTGTGAACACACCATCACACACAGGGCACTCCAACAAAATGTCCCTCTGCATTTAACACATTACATGTGCACACGTGGAGCAGTGGGCAGCTATGAGAAGCATGGGAACAGTGAACTGGGGACGGTACCTTCCTCAATGGTGCCTGTGTTGGGACTTGAACCTGCAACCTTCTGATCCCAGTCCTAACCACTAGGCCACCACTGCATTATTCTGTGGCTAGTTTTCAGCACGTATACAGTACTGTGCAAAAATCTTATTTAAGAGTTGTTTAGACAGGCAGTAAGAGTTCTATTTTTTATTTTCAGATCACTAATATTAGAATCAAAAGAAATACATTTATTACAGTGAACACTACATGTTTGTCAATGTGCTTGGTTACCATTTCCAGAGTTCTCCTATTTGTAGTGCTCATCAAACCCCTGGTTTGGGCTCAATCAGTGGTTAAATTCAGTTCTGCTGAGAGAGTTTCTAACATCCATGCAATGGCTGGAGGCACTGAACCACAAACCTGCACTGTTATAAAAACATATCAGCTTGCTGAAAGACACTCGCTGCAGAGATAAATGGGAGCGTACAATTTACACAATTGCAAGACTTTTGCACTTGCAGAACACTGTTCTAAATCAAACGTGTATTTTGGCAGCATGGTGGCAGTGATGGGTCAGTCAGGGTGACAGGCCAGGGCACAGCACGGTCAGCTAAGGAAAAGCAATATATCTGCTCTGGGGCTGGGTGTCTTCCACAGAGGCTAAATACAGCATTTAGTATCCAGACACACATGCACATGGATGGACATGTGCCTATGAGCCATATCTGAACATCTACACACACACACACCTCTTTGGGGACACACAGCAGCTGTCTGCTTGAGAGAGGAGCTGTGTCATAGAAGACGCCATTAAAACCCACCATGGTATAAAGTTACTCTACACACTGCTACAACAATCAGAACCCTAGCGGGTTGTGAGCAAATATGTCCAAAAGTATCCGGACAGCACTTCTAATTGATTTCCACTACTTTAATGTGCATCTCCATAGAAAAGTACTGCTGCCAAACTAGGATACCAGTACTTTAAGGATGAGAAGGTGTGACACTGATGACCAAGATGTTATCATCCAGCACTAATGTTCTTAAGGCTGAATGCAATCAAATACTAACAGCAGTGTTCCAAAATCTAGTGTAAAGCCTTCACAGAAAGGTAGGACGCTGTGCCTGCAGTACATGAAGTGCAGCTTTTGGATGGATACTGTAGCAGAGGCCGGGATACCCACAGCGGTCAAGCAGAGTTCAAAATGGCACCCACAGACACTGACCACTCAGGCATAAACATGGCTACAGGCCACAGGCTGCGTCAATAACTTACTCACTGCCTCTCACATGTGTTTGTGAGTTCATGAGCAGCTGAGCAAGTATGAAAAGCCCAAGGTGAAGGCTACAGAGTGCTGGAGATGTTATCATTGCATGGTCCACAAATGGAATAACTGGGCCATTCAGTCGTGCTTAATTATTCAACGGGTAGTTTTATTCTCTATGAGTTACAGGCAGTGATCCTGTGAATGACTGACCTGGAAAAGTTCAACTAAAGTGTACGGGACAGAGAACGAACTGCACTAAAAACTCATCTAATGCAAATGAAAAGAAAATCTAAATGCTTATATTAGTGAGATGTATACAACTCTTCACACATTCTGTTCTTTATGTCGTACTGCTCCGACCGGCGAGCCAGTCCTTCACCACAATCAAAGAGAAAACAAAATAAGTCTAATTTCTTTTTTGTGTACAAAAAATGACTTTTGAAAGCTTAAGGCTAAGCCCTGAGGCCGGCGTTCTCTTTCCGTTACTCAGCCTGTATTTGTGTATCAAGTTGCCATGTAAACACACCAGCTGCTCTGCTTTTTGGCTGCCGCACAGTTTCATTCCCGTTCTTTTATTTTCTTTATGGTGGGTGTGTGACCGATTTAAAAGCCTGATCTAGGCTCGGGTCGAATTGGAGGGCTTTGTAAAAACAAGCGAACAAATGGTTTTGAATTTGCCCACAGCTTTAGGCTAATCTCTTCTTCAGATATTTGAACAACCACCAACCTATAATTATCCATGAATCTGCGGTGTGTCTTTCTGAGTCTTGAGAAAGTGGGTACAGAAGTTTGGCGTATCATTTAAGGCAAAGATTGATAGAAAGAGATAATCTAATTGATTTTAAAATCTGAAGCTCAACTACAATAGTGGATCAAACTGCAGTTTGGAGAAACGCAAAAATGACCAGGTTACACTCTGTTGGTGCAATTGTGTAAGGTTTAACGAGGCCGTGTTACTGTGAAGTGACCGAAGTCGTATTCTATGGCGTGCAGGGCAAGTCCCACTTCTCTGACTAAATGGACATTAGACTGGGCAGGAAGGAGGCCTCTGGCCGCATCAATAATTAAACCCAATCATATGAATCATTCAGTCCTCGACGAGGAAGACGAATCCCACCTGGAAACGCACCTGTGACAACATATTTCATTACCCAGCCACCAGATCCTGGTCCTCAGAGACACTTGTCATTTGGTACAGATTGTTAGAGGAGTTTTTTTCTGCTCCAACAGTCTGGAAATCACCAGCACACCTGACAATTCACGTCTAAGAGGGACGCGTGCACAACTCTCCTGGCCCGTCAGTTGGCTCTCGAGAGGGTGTCTTAGCTCTGCCAGGCTCCACACCCCGGTGATCGCTCTGACAGGCCTGGCCTCTCCTTAACAAGCAGCATCAGAGTGGGTGCTAATGCGCCGACTGATCAGGACCATCCTAATGTGATTAGTGAGGCTGAGAGGAGTGCCGGTCAGAGTGGGCGACATGTTGCATCAGTCCCAGCTCTCTCTCTCTCTCCCTGTGCGCCAATTACCCTCATTATCAGCCTGGCTTTCAGAGACATGACCACTCGCGGCTAAAGAGAGATCAATAGCCAGGCAGAGGCGAGCGCTGGGCGACACCTGGTCCATGGGCCATTGTCATGAAGAGCGGCTCATTAAGCTGCTCTCCGCTGCGCAGGTGTAACATTGCCACGGCGACACGCCTGCAACCCGCCAAAAAAAATGACAGCAGGTTGGGATGAGAGGAGTCGAGCCGTTGTCAAGGCCCTCAGCGGTCGACGAACAGCTCCCGTTGGCACTCGTCACATATGAATACGGATCGTAATGCGTAATTTAATTTACATTGGCATCACTGGTCAGAATCGGCTACAATTATCACTGAAGAAATGTCACGGGCAATGCTTGCTGTTGCTTGGTTCATGCATACAATCATGACAGGTACACCATGATATAGGGACTTTTAAAGAGTGTTTAATTTAATTAACTCTTTCAATGTGTGATTAATTTACAGGGTTGAAGTAACGCAATTAAGAATTAAGGATGACCAACAGGAATAAAACTCAATATTAGTCCAGCTGGACCTAAACAAATAGTCTAAGTGGTTTTAACACTATGTGTTCGTTAAAAAGTGGAGAATTACCGACCTGTGTAATAATAATGTAATAATCAAATCTAGACATGATGTTCAGAGAGCATAATGAATTTATATTTAGCTCCAAATCAACATCATAATTGATGGCCATAATCATCTCTCCACTGATCTTCATGTTGCTAATAGTTGAACTGTAGTTTACAAAGAAGAATTCTACTGTAACTACCTGCCTACCTAACTTAACATTATGAACTTAGAATCAATCTTAAATAAATTAATACAAGTACCATCGAATTATAATTTCTACATAAACACCACGACGATGCTGAGGTTAAAGGTCCTCAGATGTGCTAGTCATCTTCAATATGCCTTCTGCGATTTGACGCACAGTTGAATCGCACGCTTTTGGAAGATGTTATGATATTTTAACGTTAAAATCATCAACCCAGATCATGAGCTATTTTGGTATTACTTTGCCTTTAACAACCTGTTGCCCTCGGAGCTGGAAAGAGGCATTCCGCTCCAAGGTGCATCCATCACTGTGGCACTAGTGAACGTCTGCCTTAACACATAAACCCAACAAAACATAAAATTAGTAAACATCTTACGTCAGCGAGCACGTTAGGACGATGCCCGAAGCTGGACTCGAACTAGTGACGCTCGAGCTGTAACGAGAAGACTACACTGGTCCAGCACGTCTGGGATCGGACCCCGTATCACTGACGGAGAAAAAACTATCAAAGGAAACACTAATGCGAACTCGAAGTTGAATAAACAGAGGTCAGTGACGACATCGGGTTATCGAAACTCACAGAAAAGCGTCTATACAACTGTCCGAAAACTTTAGCTCTGCTGGCTAACGCTGGTTAGCGTGGCTAGCATGCTAGCTAACATCCTTCGTAAGTTAGCTAGCCAAAAGCGAGTGTCACATCGCGGCAAAGTGAAGCAGCATTAATTTAGGCGAAATAACGAGGACATTTGCGTACATGTAACTTGCGAACGAACATGTTTAAATCACCAGTGGCCAAGACGTGGAGCGTTAAAGTGACAGAACAGTTGACGTTAAGTTGAGAAAGCTAACGAAGAGTTAGGTCGTGAGGGGGGCAACACAATATCCTGGCACTCAGACGCAACAAATTCCTATGAAAACTGTCTCTTCTAACCAGTAAAAATATATATTCACCTTGTGTTTAGTTAGATCTGCTGTCTTTTCCCCACTCTCTCTCCCTCTCTCTCTCCCTCTCTCTCTCCGGCTGCTCCTGTTGCTGAGTGTTGCTCCCGTTGGTAAGTAACTGTCTCCACGGCTACAGTCACTATGGCGCGCCGGGGGTCTCGAGGCAACTGTTGCTACCCGCTCGTGCTGCCTACGTCGACCCAAAGGGGGTGGGGCTAAAAGCAACGCGCCGCCCACGGTGTTGTATTACCGCGCTCTATTTCCCGCTGCCGCGCGCCTCAAGCTCGCGCCAGCATCAGCTTCATTCGCGCTAAGGTGATTCTTTAAAAGTTTTGGCCTAAATAAACTGAAAATATATATACCCAAATTGTCGACACATGCCGAAGCGGGAAATCTATTCAGTTAATGTGAATAAAGTTCATATTACCCTTAAATTTTCGCTTTTGGTTTACGTGAGCTGCGTAAAATCTCTTCCGGCAAATGTGGGTAAGAAGCGCGTATAAATTGAACGATGGTTATGGCGCCATGCAAGCAACCGTTCAACGATCAGCCATAACATTAACACCACAATCTGTTTTTTTTAATTACAGTGGTACCTGCCAGGGAGGTGGGATATGTTATGCAGAAAATAAACAGTCAGTTCTTGATATTGATGGGCTGGAAGCAGGAAAAATGGCTGAGTGTAAGGATCTGAGCCATTATGTCGAGGGCATTATTGAGATGGCTGGACAACTTAGTCAGAGCCTCTACAAAATACAAGTCTTATGAAGAGTTCCAGGTTTACAGGACATAGTACCTACCTAAAGGAAGGACAACTATTGAATCAGAGACAGGGTCCTGGGCACCCAAAGCTCTCTGATGCATGTGGGGACATAGGACAAGCCTGTGTGGTCTGATCATGATTCGTGGACACCTGTGGGAAAGGTAACAAGGGAGGATCCCCCCTCAGATCACCCACTGGATATAATGCCCATATGACTGCAGACTAGCTTTTTTAAATATATGTTTATTCCTGTGGTATCCCAGGCCTGTCAGTTAAGTGCAGTTGATGTTATCACATTAAATCCATTAAGAAGAAATACATCTTGAATTTCCTTTTTCTGTCTAGTTTCGTTCTGTGTTGTTTTTGGAGAGGAAAGGAAGAAAAGAACAGAACACTCCAAACCAAACCATCAGATTTGTAAAATATGAAGAGTTTCATGCCAAGTGCTGCATCTCCATTTGTAAGCATCTGACATAATAGGGCTTTAACAAGAAATAGCTGCTGACACAAAATAAAAACATATTTTCTAATGAAGTTAATAAGAAGCTATAATTACATACCACTTTTCATTAGAAATACACCTCAAATTAGTTCATTTACATACATATAGAAATGTAATCGAAATAATTGAAGTGAAGGAAAAGGAGAGTACATTAAACGAATAATAATAACAGAAAAATATAAAAAGTCATCAAATCAAATAAACAGCATTTTAAAAGGTGTAGAACACACCTCCCTGATGTCTGTGGGTAATGGTTTGGGGCAGAATTGCAAACGCAGCATCTCTGATTGTCTCTCAGGTGAGGTAAACCTGATATAAAGCCCAGTGGTTCAATGTTCTTGAAGGCAGTTGGTGGTGTTGGTCCATTAGGAGTTATGCATAAGAGGAGGACTTAAAGCCTAAAGCAGGACCTCTGAAAGTGGGGTAACTGAGGCTCCTAAATGAGCTGAGGTCTCTTGTTGGTTTTCTTTAGGAGGCCTGTAGAAATTGATGGCATGAGTCAGTTTTCAAATGTGCTATTAATCATAAAACGGTATCTGTTTTTTCTGGCATGTGCAAAGCCCACAAGCAACAACATTTACTATGAAAATATAAAAATAATACAGGGGGACCTCGACTTAAGACAGAGTTCTTAGTGCATAATAATTAGCTTACATGTGTAACGCACTGGGGCCATTCCTCAGTCTGTCCACCAGAGGGAGACACTCACCCACCTGAGGCTCTGTTTCATCTTTTCTGAGCATTTTATTATATTACTTTCACCTTCACACCATAAAAATGGGCCTTTTGCTTTGGGTGTGATATAGAAGAATGTTTCTTTAGTAGCAACACTGAGGAAGTGATCTTAGTTACTGCTAATTACTATTATTTGATGCCAGCTTTATTCATGTGAACTTAAATATAATGTGATGATGCTGTAAAATATGTTGGAAAATCACAATATTATATTTCTCCGGTACCAACCAGACCTACTACATTATCTCAGGTCCATGTACTCAACTGGAATGTTAATGGACACACTCATACTTTCCAAAAACACACTCACTCCTTTAATTATGAGGGGAGAATCAGTTGATTTTATTTCATATTATCTTTCTCTGTTTGGGACAGAATCTGTTGTGTTGCTCAAACTGCTTACTCTGGGGAATTATTCCTTTTTTCTTTTCTTTTTTTCTTTTTTAACCAAACAAGACATAAAAGGGAAGAAAACCATCAAACACACTTAGACTTATAACAATGAAGCGCTTCTAAGACGTTTCTACTCAAGGTGTTTTTATTTATGCTCTAATCAATATCAACCCAGTATCATCAGACAAAAAAAGCATTTAAACGCTGAATCAGGCCAAAACTTGCAACAAGTGCTACACAACTGGTGCAATGATAAGCTGCACTCCAGATCAAAAGCTATGGGGGGGAAAACAATGAATAATTCATTTAAGTGTCAATCAATGACTTTGTTTAATTAGGTCTGAATACTGTTTTAATTAATAAACATTTGTGGTCACTCTAAACGTAAGTACAAGTTTGAAAATGAAAAACTTTATACATTTATTGTCCTCGATTTTTCGTTGCCACCCTGCAGTACTATCTTGGGCCACCAGGGGACAGCAGCCAACATTTGGTAAATACCCACGTCCGGTGGCAGAAGAAGTTCCGTAGTGAACTCGGTGCTAAAGGAGCTTTGCTGGTTTTCTACTTATTATTTTCTTCATTTATGTATATATAAAGTGTCTATGTAAATGTTGAAAAAAAGAGCACTAAAAGTGGCCATAAGTGCATAAAAGTGTAAATATAATATAATTGTATTATTCCTGACTTTAGAATATTAAATAGTGGACCTACATTGTGTCTGAATGCACTCATTTTAATGCATTATTATACACCTGACATTTATACTCACGTTGTCTGAGCTTGTTTCTCTTAAAACTGTGATTAGAAGTATGTAAATACGTAGAAAAACTACTACTACTACTAATAATAATAATGATACAAGAAAACACACCATTAGAAGGTATGAATACACAGAACCGTTTATTTCACAAAGTATTAAATTAAATGTGGTTGTTGTGTATGAGTGTGATCTCCATGACGTGAATGAACAAACCTTCACGTCACGGTGTTTGTTGAAAGTGAAAACCGGAAAATCCATCTTTTGTGTACTGTCTTAGTATAACCACCAGGGGGCAGAATGTCTCAACATAATCAGCTTTCAGGCGTTTAAACAGCAGTACTTCTAAAATAAGTAAACTAATCGAATTCAGCAAAAACTTTCCATTACAGCAAAGTACTTTTTCTCTCTTTTGTGTGCTATAATCTAAAATGTGATATCCACAGTTCTTTCTTTCTTTCTTTCTTTCTTTCTTTCTTTCTTTCTTTCTTTCTTTCTTTTTGTTATAATTAATTTCTCTTTTACTCTAATTTAAACCGCACATATTCTTCCTTTATACAGTTATACTTTGAAAATAAATAAATAAATAAAACTAAACGAATATAAACTAATCTAAACTGTAAATATAAAAAATAATAAATATAACGACGCAAATGTACTTTCTGGTTATAGAGTAAATAACAAGTATTGATTGGTGTTTTCAGTGTGTGATTTCGAATTCAGCTGCAACGCTCGTGGCGAACGACAGGGGGCGCGCTGGGGACGCGCTTTTAAGCATGTGGGTGATTTGGCGCCACATGCTTCTTTAGCTTGTGTCAGGGAGAAGTGAAGTGTGTGGTAAAGTTCCTCCAAACAGCGATAGTGATCAGAATTACTGGCATATATAACACCGCTACGATCACAGTGCCAGTAGCACAGTTCGGAAGCGGCGCCACAAGCAGCATCTTACAGCGTCCGACTGTCAGTTCCTCATTCCTCTGATATCAGTGGGTAAGTTTTTATGTTTATTTTGTTCATGAAAGGAAATGTTAACATTATGAATCATTCAGGGTAATTTTCGGTGCTTTATATTATGGGCAGTGTTGCAGGTGAAGTGATATTTTGAATAACCGGCTCCAAACCCAAACTCAGGCAGCAGCAGCAGAGGGAGCGCACGCGCATGTGTCAGTGGCGGTAGAGCAGCCGGTAGAAATGCCTCGGCGATCCTGTTTGACATTTAAAAAATCTTCTGTGGCCCATTCAAATCTTTACACACAGCCCTGATCAACGCGCAAGGCAAACATGAAGTGTTTCTCGTTGTTTCATTTAATAAATGAATCACTTTTGCGGATATTAACAAGGTTCCAAGTAGAGCTTCAACATCTACAAGAAGAAATGGGACAACACTTAAACTGAAACAGCTGATCAAAAGTTTAAAAGAGCAATATTCTTCTCCTGGAAGAAGTCCTTTGTCCTTCGGGCATTGTGTACTGTAGCGTTGTCCTGTTGAAAAACCAGTCGTTACTTCAGTCATGAGGGATGTTCTGCAACATCTGGACATAACCAGCGACTGTTTGATGCCCCCGCAGCTCCTGAAGCTTCATTGTTCCACTGAAGGAAAAAGGACCCCAGACCATTATTGCGCCCCCTTCATACAGTATTTGATCGGGTCTGTACTAGTTCTAGCCCCAACACTGAGCCTAATTCATATACTAGCCCTAGCCCTAACACTGAGCCTAATTCATATACTAGCCCTAGCCCTAACACTGAGCCTAATTCATATACTAATCCTAGCCCTAACGCTGAGCCTAATTCATATACTAGCCCTAGCCCTAACGCTGAGCCTAATTCATATACTAATCCTAGCCCTAACGCTGAGCCTAATTCATATACTAGCCCTAGCCCTAACACTGAGCCTAATTCATATACTAATCCTAGCCCTAACGCTGAGCCTAATTCATATACTAGCCCTAGCCCTAACGCTGAGCCTAATTCATATACTAATCCTAGCCCTAAAGCTGAGCCTAATTCATATACTAGCCCTAGCCCTAACGCTGAGCCTAATTCATATACTAGCCCTAGCCCTAACGCTGAGCCTA